>JAQZBX010051018.1:0-19480 GCA_029593785.1 Cabassous unicinctus | reverse complement strand
ATGAACTGGAGAGTAGGTATTGGCTGCAGTTCTGTTGAGATTCAAGGCTCACTTGGCATATGAACAGCTGGAAGATTTAAGTCTCTAGGACATATATTTAATGGGTATAATGCTGATTATAGGTTCAAATAAATGTGATAGAAGAACCATGTGTAGGAAAATTATAAATGAGTCTAACTCTGATACATTGGGGGAAATGGGTTATTATATATTCCAAGGTAAGGCCCAGTGACAGGGTGCTGATTTCCTGGAGTTGTCTGCCATGCCTATAGTGTCTAGATGTCTTTAGAACCCCTAGGAGCTTCCTGCTACCTTAGTACATGCTATTATTCCTTTAATGAAGTAAAAATTCTTATTTTATGATAAAAATTTAGCTTAAAGTGGTCCCATGCTGGGAATGAACCAGGGACATGACAAAAGAAATAACCAATCATCTTTTAAGACAGATATTATAAACCCAGGCAAATTTCCAATGAACATGAACTCACAAGGAAATGAGCTGCCATGAGCCAAAGATAATAGAAATAACACGTTACATTTTGGATATAGAAAGACAACAGTTAAAGGATTACAAGATGTAAATTATAAAGTGTATTAGTCAGCCAAAGAGGTGCTAATGTGAAATACCAGAAATGGGTTGGTCTTTATAAGGGTATTTATTTGGGGTAGAAGTCCACAGTTACCAGGCCATAAAGCATACATTTCTTCCCTCACCAAAGTCCATTGCCATGTGTTGGAGCAAGACAGCTGCCGATGTTTGCCAAGGTTCAGGCTTCTTGGGTTCCTCTCTTCCCGGGGCTGCATTTCTCTCCAGGCTTAGCTCCTCTGTTTCCTCCACAAGGTCAGCTGTAGACTATCAGGCCAACGGCTCACTTCTCTTCTCCTGGGGCCTTCTCTCCAACATCAAAACTCCAACATCAAAACTGCTCCCTCTGTCCTTGTCTTTTATATTTGATTCCCCCACCCACCAAGGGTGGGGCTGAATACCCTACTGACATGGCCCAGTCAATGCTCTAATCATAACCTAATCATGCCCAGATTAACAGATCAGTTTACAAGCATAATCTAATATAGATTTTTGGAATTCATAATTACATCAAACTGCCAAACAGCTACATAAAGTAAGAATTTTTACCTGAGTATTTCTCTAGACGTGAATTACACCATATTACCAGATATTAAACATACTCTTGTTTAGGTATTATCCCAAGCCATAAATTTTTTCCCTTAAACTGGTATAGATTAAGACTACTGGTTTTGGATTCAGACTGCTGGGCACAATTTAGGTTCCACCATTTTCTTCTTATGTGACATTGGGTTAACTACGTAATCATTGTAAACCTCCATTTCCTCTCATTAAAGTGAGGATTATAAATTCACCTATATTTGGGGAGTTTTGTGAAGCTAAAAATGACATTGTAATAAATGCATATGATATATATGTATAGTGTAAATATACATATATGTATATACATGTATGTATATATTCTATTTATATAAATATATGTACATATGTGTGTACATATGTGAGAGGGGCATAGGGCCCAGCCACAGGAAGTGGTTAATAAAAATAATTTATAGTAATAATTATTATATTTGTCTCTTCCATGAAAAACTAAGCCTATCTTTCAGTCATCTATTCCAGGATCTAAAAATTAGTGATTAGCATTTTACTAGCCTCTGGGGGTAAGAGAATATGTATCACATATTCACAAATTGTACACATTTTGTAAAAGCCTGTGAAAGATACTTATTCTCAATCATAATAAATGTTGTGATGGGCAAAGTGGGTAAGAATGTTAACAGTAGAGAATCAAAACACAGAGCTCATAATCTGCTATGTAAAAAACAATGTTCTTCTAATTTCAACCCACTCATTTTGAAGAGTTTTAAATGGTAGCTATTCAGAGCAAAAAAAGAAAAAAAAAAGAAAAAGGGAAATAAGAGCTTAGATTTCTATAAAATAAAATTATTTTTCTTATTTTGACATTTTCAAACCATTGATAATTAGGTTAATGTTACTTAAAAATGGAGTAGGTATTAAAAAGATATAGATCTAAATTCTGGGAGTTATAGGGCTACAGTGGGAACTTTGGGAGAGGCAGATAACCTGTTTGAGCTTCAGTTTCTTCATTGATAAAATGGGGTTATTAATATCTCTCTCCTTATGGTGGTTGTGAATAATGAAAATGATATACTGTGAAAGTACTTTATGGAGCATGGAAAAATGCTTTAACATTTATTGTTATTTTTTTTTGAACAGTGAAAGGTTAAATCTATATCCTTGATCTCATTATGGTTCTCATCATTGAATATGTTCTAACAAAAGTGGTTAAACTTTTACTTAGATTACAGATCTATAAATACTAACTTTTGTCTATATATTACTTCTAAATTCTCATCGCAATGTTGTTCTACCATTGTGCTTTTCATGCCTTTTTAGGAATTCTGTGAAATAGCAACCTTCAATTTTGCAGTAGCTTTAATTTATAAATACATATATATAATCCAATAAATGTTTACTGAGCATCTACTAGCTGTAAGGCACTAAACCAGTTAAAATGGAAACATATTTAATCAGACAGACTGTGGAGCCTTAAGAAACTTCTATGTTCTGTTTATATACCAGAGATAAATGAAATTAAATTCATTTGATACTGGAATTCAATGCACAGTAAGCAAAAATATGTTATTACCTTAAAAGGAATCTCAAAATCTTAGAAACAACTTCAGGCTAAAAATGTTCTCTTTAAAACAAATAGTATCTTGATATAGTTTCTCACTTGCTATTGCCTTGAAAATGAAACTATATAGCATTGGGCAGGGGATAAAGGAGGGTTTTTTAAAATTAAGTATTCTGGGTTTCATGCTACAAATTCTAATTTTAGCAGTCTGCAATGGTCTTGTAATCTGCCTCTTTTTAAAAATAAAGAAACAATGAAAGTAAGATAATACATTATGTAAAACACTTTCTTTGGAAGGATAGTGAATATTTGATGATTAGCTTTTGCAGGCTTTGAGAAATATAAAATAATAGTAAAAAACATGGTGTCTTCTACAAAACATTATATTTCTGAATAGCAGAAATTAGTTAATTTCTTCTTAGTAATCATCTTCTCATTTTTTCCTTTCAAAATCCCTTAGGTCATACCTTGATTATTTCAGTTTATATTCTTCCACACATCCTTGAAACCTTCCTTTTTTTTTTATTTTTTAAAAAAGATACTTAGATTACATAAATGTTACACAAAAAATATAGGGATTCCCAAATGCCCTACCTCCCACACCTCCCACAACCTCCCACATAAACACCCTTCATTAGTGTGGCACATTAATTGCAATAGTTGGAGGGGTAACTCAGTGGAGGAACTTCTGCCTTGAATGTATGAGGTCCCTGGTTCAGTTCCCGACTCCTCTAAGAGTGGTGATCCACAGGGATATCTAACATCCAGCTGATACCGTAGGGCAGGGGAAAAATAGACATTATTTTGGTTCTGGGTTCAATCCCCCAGGACAGAACCTAAAAAAAAAAAAAAAATTGCCAAACTTTTTTGGAAAGCATCACAGTTCAGGTGGCGGTGGGTGAGCTCTCGCTGGCCCTTGAAAATCCGCGGGAGAGGGTGTAAATCTCCCACCGAGTGTACCCATATCCGCAGTTGAAACCTTCCTTTTGATGAATCTCAATCCTTTGTTTAGAGCCTGTTTGGTCAGAAGACCAGAAGGGTCACTGGTGAGGAATAAAAGGAATTAATCTATCCATAATGACTTGTTCTCAGCCTTCCCGGTCTACAACCCCTCAGCAAGTGAGAGGAACAATCTTTGGGAGATGGGTTCTCCAACTTGCAGCTGATCATCAGGCTGAACTTGGTCAGACAATGCAGACCTAATAATTTATTTATGCACTGGAATAACCAAATACAATTACACACATAAGTATGCATAAATATATATCATTGTAGAAAATATAGCTGATGCAAAGCAGGTATTCAAATAATTGCATATATACATATATAGATTAGATATGTAATATGTCTCTGTATGTATAGATTAATACATATATGTACACATATGTATTAAATGTCATTAGTATCTTCAGTTCATAATAGAGACAAAGCCAGGCTTATAATACTCTATTGCCTAAGTATTGAGTCTTGTTTGGTATGAAATATATTATTGCTGTGGGGCATTCAACAACAATTGGATTAGATACATTGGTTTTATTTAATACTTGCTTCTTTTAGAAACAAGTTCAAAGTCTTATAATTAGGATCTCCTATTTGTGGCCCAGATTAAGAAGTTGAGTATGTCATGTGGATCTATTGCCTTGCGTTTCTTCCACACTTGGATAGAGATGGTCACTCTGGTGGTGAACATGTCTTTTTTTTCTCTCTCTTAGCAGTTCTTTGGATACTATTGCTTTTCATTGGATTTCTTTTCTACAATGATGGGGTACACATGTGATTATGCTTAGACTCCATATAAATGGAATCACACAGTTTGTACTCATTTGGGGCTGGCTTCTTTGAGATTAATTGATGTGGCTATTGTGGATATTAGTAATTTGTTCTTTTTTATTACATGGTGTGAATATGTTTCAATTTAGTTACCCATTCTGTTATTGACAGACATTCATGCTACCAGTTTTTGCTCTTATGAATAAGGCTGCTCTCTACATTCTTGGACATATCTTTTTGTAGATAAGTTTTCCATTTCTCCTGAATAAATAATTAGGAGATAATTTATTCAATTATCTTGAATGAACAATTGCTGGGTCATATGGTAAATCTATATTTTACTACTTCATTGAACATTGAATATTTAGAATACAAAATATATAGAAAGTGGTTTCAATGTATGATGGTATTAAATAATAATGTTATGTGCATATATGTGTATGTTAAATTTTATTCAATTAGAAATCATATTAATCATCTGTAAACCCATCTATAAAGAGTGCTAATGGGTAGTAGCTAGATACTTCAACTAGCTATTACCATTAGTGTGGTTTCCCTTTTAGGTAATCTATTTGCAGTATCCGTAGATTGACATCAGTATTTTTTATGGCATTTCACCTACTATTCATATATTAGATAATCACACTTCAGAAGGAATGCAAATATTGGATAAATTATAGGTTTTTTGCTATCTAAGCACTAGCTAATTGAGTTTCAAGAGACAAAACTTCCCTTGTAGACAAAATTAAATTTTATTTTAATTAGATACATGGTCAGCATATCAGTTAGAAAGACTTAAGTTGTACAATTGATTAGCTTTTTGAAAAAGATAATTTTCAGGATATTTTCATACATTTTGGTTGACCCACAGCCTGCATACCTATTATTCAATAGTCTTTTTAAAATTTATTTTTCTTTATTAGAGAAGTTGTGGGTTTGTAGAACAATCATGCATAAAATACAGGATTCCCAAACACCACCCTACAACTACCACCTTGCATTGGTGTAGGACATTTGTTAAAATTGATGATAGCACATTTTTATAATAGTGCTATGAACTGAAGTCCATGGTTTAACTTAGGGGTTCACTGTGTAGTATAATTCCATGGGATTTAAAAAAAAATTTTTGTTACACTTACAATCTAATATTTCCCCCTTTTATTCAGATATATTTCAGTGCTGTTAATTGCATTCACAATGTTGTGCTACCCTCACCACCATACATTACTAAAACATTTCCACATTCCAACAGTCTTTTAGAGATGAGAATGATCTTAGAGATGAGCCTCCACTCTGTTACCTGCTTCCTCTGGCATTTTGGGACTTTATGGTACATTTAATATGTTATTCGCTTTATAACTACCTGTGAATAAACAAGACACAGAGATGTATGATTTTATTTAGGTATTATAGATGTAAGAGGAACCTAACCCACTGTGCTAAAGTGACTCATTCTAAAATTATGAAATTTATTTTGACTATTCCAAGTGGCTCTGGAAATCCAATCTGACTGAAGAAACCAAGCATTTATCTCAACTTTTAAAAGATTGTAATTTTATGTTACTTTTATTAAAATTCTCTTATATGCGTTGTGCCCTAATATTTCCTCCAAATCACAATGTTGTATTCACACATCATTTTTGGAAAAGTAATAATGACTTTTATTAGCAATAAGCTCCTTCAACCATCTTTTTTAGGGAAATTCTTATAATTAGAGTTATCAAGAGTAATAGGTGCTATAAGTCAATATTACTTTAATGAAACCAGGAGTTTATTTAAAGGAAGGAATACATATTCTGTTAACATTTTTAGTCCATTATATTAGAGTTTATATTGCCCTCTATATTTTCTTTACACCCTTCCCCCTATCCATTGCCACTGGAAAATTTTAAATTTGTTATTAAAGTGTTCTAATTTTAGGATATGATCATTGATTTGTAGATGTACTTCCTGGTGAATATTTTCAACTGAATATTAGGGCACAAGATCGTAATTCTTCTGACACTAAAAATAATCTCATATTAATCTATTAGGAAAATATCTTCAAACTAAATGGGGTCACATACTTTCACTTAACAAGCAGAGAATTTTCAATTCTTTATCCTTTCCTTCCCAGAAATTATAACTCTGATAATTTATAATTGTAACTCTTTTTCATTTTAACTTTTACTTTATTAACTATTTACAATTAATGCATGGTGGAAAGAAAAAACAGAGTACATATATATTAGTACAGATAATCTAGTGAGGCACAGTTATATGCAACACAAAAGTTTGGTGTTAGGCTAAAAACATGGGTGAGATTTAGTCTTTGCTCTCAGGGAATTTATAGAAGTCTGGAAACTCAGGGTATATATGCAGACCATGGTGCCCTGGGGAAGAGGTGTCCCTCCTAGTCTCCAAAGCTAAGGATCTCACTTGTGTTGTCTCACAGTTGCTCTGTCTCCTCTGGTAACATCTTTCATTGAGCATTGCCTTTCCTTCCAGTGTCTTCAACTCTTTGCAATTCTGGAGACTTGTTCTCTTCCAGAATATTATATGTATATATTCTCAGAGTTTAAAAAAGGAAAACAAGCAGACCCATGCATTCCTACATGCCTTCCTAGTCACATCTTTCTTTTGCTTTATGATCAAGTTTACTGACACCTTTTTTCCTTGATTCTGTTGGCTATCTCAATTCTTGTTTACTCCTCAGCTGCCTGCAATTTGCCTTTCATTTTACTTTCTTGCTAAGCTCACTAATGACCTTTTACCAAGGCAAGTGCAATAGACATTTCAGAATCTCTCTCCCCATGTCAATTACTTCCTAAATGTCTGCTGCATTAATCCCCTCCTCCTCTTCTCTGCTTTCACCACCTTAGACAGGACTACTGCTTATACTTTAGGAGAGCTCCTGACGCATTTGTCTGTATCCAGTCTTGACCCTAGAAGTCCATATTCCAAAATGCCCAGTCATCTTTCTGTACACATTTTCACTTCTGTGCTTAAAATGTTGAAATTAGTATATCCGTCTTTAACGAAAATCTAAATATTTAGAATGGCTTTCAGGGCACTTTATCATCTGCCCTTTCCCAAATTTTCAGTCACATCTCCAGCCATTCATGCATACACTTAATTTGATCACAAGCGGACTTCTAAGGGTTTTTCTGAACACACATACATTTATGCCTTTATACATGCTGTTTTGTGGCCTGTTTCTTTTCTTGACTGTCTGTGAAATTTTAACTGATCTTTCAAGACACAAATCAAACAACATCTCTCAAGGAGATTTCTTTTCCTTATCTCCTGCAATGCAGATGAAGTGTTCCTGCTATGGAGTTTCCATAACACTATGCACATAATTCTATGAATGCACCATCTTCTCTTATCTGCCTCCTGACTGGTCTCCTGACCTTCACTCTCTCCCCTGCATAGAATTTATTATCAACTAGGAAACAAATGTGGTTCTTTAAAATATATAATTACTTTGTCACCCAAAACTTCCGGTGGCTTCCCATCTCTCTAAGAATAAAATCTAAATCCCTTACCATGGTTATCTAAACCCTTTGTGATTTGACTGCTGCTGCCTCTATCATCTGCCATTTTCCCATCTAATTTCAAGTCACATCTATCTTCTTGGCAAGCCAAATATGCTCAAAGTGGTTGTACCTGCCATCTCTACTCTGATTCTCTTGCCCAGATCCACTCATGGTTTGCTCAGTCAAGGATCATCTCATTCAGGGATCATTCATTCAGGGATCATCTCAAAGGTAATCCTGTCAGAAAGCCTTGCCTGGCCACTCTATTTAAAATAGCTCCTTCTGCCATCACTTTTTACACTCTAACCTTGCTTTATTTTTCTTCCTAATGCTTTCTATATCTGCTATTCTATTATTATTTACTGCTTTATGGGTTCAGTGTCTATCTCTCCCCACTAAAGCACAAGTCCCATACGATTAGGGACTTTATACTTATTCATTTTGGTATATACAAAGTGCCTAGATTAGTTCCTAGCATATAAAAGGAGTTCAGTAAATATTGTTTACTCTTCTTTTATTCCTAGCTTCAGACTCTGTGATGATTCTTCATTTTAAGGCTGTTCCTCTCCTCTCAGATATCATGATTAGTATTTATCTGGTTTCAACTAAGTTCTTTAAAACCTCAAATATGATTTGGAATTTTACCTTTGGCTACCAATCAACACTTTATCCTAGCCCCTTCTTCCTTACATCATGCTTTTACTGGACTCACGAGTGAAATCCAGACACCCAGTGATTTATTTATCACAATAAATCTAAACTTCACAACCTGGCAATTAAACAAGCTCCAGGTTCTAACATCAAAATGAGCGAATCTGGGGGTGGCGGCCAGAACAAGGACGGGGATTGGCAAGGAGGAAAGAAGTTGTGCTATTGGTTTGAGGGGCAACAGTACATAAAAAGTTGTGTTCACGCTGCTTTCTCTATTTATTCTTCCTGAGATTTTAATATAAGCAGCAGGAGGACATGGATTTTTTACTCTTGCTCACCAGTGTCTCCCACACACTTAAAATAGTGCCCGTAAGATAGTTGGTGCTGAATACATATTTCTTGACTGCATGATTGATATATTCTGAAGGAAAAGTCAATAGGATGTGTTAGTGGACTGGATATGGTGGGGTGAGAAAGAAAACATAGAAGTCAGCAGTTGAAAGGATAGAGTTGCCCTCTATAAGGGAGAGACAAGACTGAGACAGGAACTGGTTTACAAGAGGATATATAGGGCTTGAATTTAGGACATGTTAAATTTGAGATGCATATGAGGTGTCAAAGTGGAGATGCTAAGTAGGTAGTGGCTAAATGCTCCAGTAGGTCAGGGGAAAAGTTGGGTCTGGAGATATCAATTTGGCAGCCATCCATGTATGGCTGGCTAGTGGCTACACTAGATGTAAAGGATTCTCCGAAGGGCACTCCTAAGGGATGGGATATGCTTTCAGATTATTTTGGCAGCAATGCAAAGACTGAGAGAGAAATGCAGAAGAAACTACTTGAAGTGGGAGATTAATATTTTATGCAAAAGGTAAAGAGGTCCTGAACGGGAACAGGGGCAAGAAGAAAAGAAAGGCAGAGCTGGATTTATGAGCATTTAAGGATTTGGTGTCTGGGCTTTTAGTAAGGAACCTGGATATGGAGGGGATAGAAAGGAAGGAATGAATAACTTGGTACATTGGCTGTGCAAATAAAGAAACTAAAATGTGGAGGCATTTAAAAGCAGAAGTAATGATAAAGTTGCTTTGAGATAGTTTGAATTTAAAATTATCTTTTAATCATCATGAAGTATTTATTTAGTTGAAATTTGGAAATATAAGTGCATGTGCAAAGATTATTTTAAAAATGGCAGTCTTTTCAGAATTGCTTTTAAAATGTGTCTGGCATATTTTTCTTTTTGTTTCTCTAGAAGTTGCTGTCAATACATAATTATGCAGTGATCCTTTCCTAATTTATTTCAAAATACTTAAGTGAAAACACTTAGATCTCTTTCCAAGGAGTATTTATTAACTTACACACATTAAAGTAGGTCTCACTTGGTATTGTAAAAAGTGAACAGCACAACTCATATATCTTGAATACTTGCATTTACTAACTTAGTGATCTGATTAATTTAATCATCAAAAGTCATGATGAATGATACAGCTGATTTCCTAAATATAATATTGTATTTTCATTTTCCTCTCAGATAATATTCCTTAAACTTTTATTGAAGGTAATAGACAAGCAAGCAAAAAAGTTCCTATTGAATGATTTTCAAATAACTATTGTGGTGGTCATGGAGGTGCACTGTTTGAGAAAATCTGCTGCAGGTAATCTACTTGACTGACAGCTTCTAGCTGCCACACCTTTGGCTCCACTGTAAGGTTTATGCCAAGATTTTCCTTCCCCTGGGCTATTCCCAGTTAGTGACTGTGCACAGAGTGAGCACTGGAGCCAAGACATTCTACCTAACATAGAAATCTTCTAACTGAAGTGCTTTCTTCCCAAACCTTCCTACCCTATCTGTCACAGGTGAGAACCCTACATCAGGGTCTGAAGGCGCTCCCTGACTTTTCCTGCCCCTTCACTATTATCCTTCACAGGCATTCCCTCCAATAAATATCTTGCATGCCCAAGCCTGGAGGATCCTAACTGACACAACTATATCATGGAGTTCTTGGATTTAGGAGCTTTGCCTATGACTACAAAATTTTCAAATTCTTTCTTTTACTTAGTATTATAATAGCTCAATGAGAATGCTTGCCATTTAGAGAAATATTTTATTCAGGACCTATGTGAAATGTATACTTGTCATATACAATGTTCCTAGGCCAGGATTTCTCAATCTTGACACTATTGACATTTTAGACTGGATGATTATTTGTTGAGGACGACTGTCCAATGAATTGTAGGAATTAAAGCAGCATCTCTGGCCCCTCTACCCACTCAATGCCACCCCCAACCCCACTCTCTAGACATTGTCAGATGGCCTGTCATAGGCAAAATCATCCCTGGTTGAGAGCCACTGTTTCTGTGTATGCCTATATCTCGTTTTGTGTTTATATTCTTATTCCTGAGGAATTTTCAATCAATCTACCTGAGACAGACTACATAATACAGTTAGGGAACATCAAAAGTTGGCTGTATTAGTAAGGGTTCTCTCAGGAAACAGAATCAACAGGAGATAGCTGTCAATAATATGCTGCTGCAATCCCCCTGATTGATGCAGATGTAATCAGCCATCCATGCAGTAAACTCACTGGTGATCAAAGTCCATAAATGCTCTTGTATTACAATTAGCCCAGTGCTTGCTGGACCAAACACCTGGACGCAATTACTTGGCCGAGTTGACACATTAGCCTAACCATCACAGTGGCAAATCAGGAACTACACTATTTGGTAGACTCAATCATGCCCTCGGAAATAAGAGAAGATATGGCCATGACCCTTGTACTGAAATAGTTTAAGAGAGGTTTTTAGGAGATGGCGCTGGAGAGCAATTTTGAAGAATGACAGAGCTTGCTTAAATAGAAGACCTTTTGGGCAGGATTAATTGAAGGACCTAAATCACAGAAGCAGAAATGAAAGATCTATAAGAAAGCCCTTTCTAAGAAGACTAGCTTAATAGAAGCAGAAGGAGCATTCATACTGAAAGTAGGGAGAGTAAATACATAATTTCTTCAATAGTAATATTCTCTAAGACTTAAAATTGTGTATTTCCTTTTTTACATTCCTTTATTCTGTCAATTACTAAGTCCTGTGTGTGATTTCATGATGCCACTAAGATCTGTGTCTTCCTGTCTGTTGTAGTGCAGGCTACTAAATCCATGATTTTTGTGCAATCAAATATCTTCTCTCCTGGAGTACCTACGTTGTTGCTCTTCCTTCTTATAATTTCATTCTCTTTGTTCTCTTTCCTGATATTCAGTATTTGATGGAAATAATTCTCATAATTTTATTCAGTTTTTTAGACACGATTTCTGTTATTTCTTTGAACATATTTATAATAGATGATTTAAAGACTTTATTTAGTACAACATCTGGACTTCTTCAGGGACAGTTTCTGGTGACTGCTTTTAGTTCCTGTGTTTAGGCCAAACTTTTCTGTTTATGTGCCCCATAATTTTTAAAAAATGGACGTTTAAAATAATATAATGCGGCAACTCTGGAATTCAGGTTGTTCTCCCTCCATAGGGTTTCTTGCTGTTGCTGTTTGATGTTTTTTTTTTTTAATTTATTTTATTAGAGAGGGTGTATGTTCACAGAAAAATCAGGCATATAATACAGAGTTTCCTTATACTATCCTATGATCATCACCTTGCATTCGTGTGGTACACCTATTGCAACTGATAAAAGAACATTTTTATGATTGTACTATTAACTATTCTCCATGGTTAACTCTGGGATTCACTCTGTTGTACAGTCCTATGTGTGTGTATATATATATATATATATATATACACACACACTTAAATTTTTTCTTTTAGTAACATATATACAACCTAAAATATTTCCTTTTAACCACATTCAAATATGTATTTCAGCACTATTAATTACACACATCAGCATCCATTACCAAATCTTTTCCATCATACTAAATAGAAATTCTGTACAATTTAAGCATTAACTCCCCATTACCTATCCCCATGCTGGCCCCTGGAAGCCTGTATTCTAGTTTCTGATTGTATGAATTTGCTTATTCTAGTGGTTTAATATCAAGGAGATCATACAATATTTGTCCTTTGTGTCTGGCTTATTTCGTTCAACTTGATGTCTTCAGAGTTCATCCATGTTGTCACATGTATCAAAAACATCATTCCTTTTTATAGCTGAATAATATTCTGTTGTGTATATACTACATTTTGTTTATCCATTCATCAGTTGACAGACACTTGGGTTGCCTCCATCTTTTGGCAATTGTGAATAATGCTGCTATGAACATTGGTATGCAGAAATCTGTTTTTGAGTCCTTGTTTTTCATTCTTTTGAGTAGATACCAAGTAGTGAGATTGCCGGGTCATATGGTAATTCTATACTTAACTTTCTGAGGAATACCAAACTGTCTTCAACAGTGGCTATATCATTTTATATACCCACCTACAATGAATGAGTGTTCTGTTTTTTGAATGGTAGCCATTCTAATCGGTGTGAAATGGTCTCTCACTGTTGTTTTGATTTGCATTTCCCTAATGGCTGATGACTTTGAGTGTATTTTCCTGTGTTTTGGTCATTTCTATATCTTTGGAGAAATGTCATTCCAGACTTTTGCCCATTTTTAATTGGAGTTTTTGACATTATGTTGTTGAGTTGTAGGATTTCTTTATATATTCTGAATATTAAACTCTTATCAGATACTAGTTTACAAATATTTTCTCCCATTGTGTAGGTGTCATTTTACTTTCATGATGAACTCCTTTGAGGACAAAGGTTTTTAATTTTGATGCAATCCCATTTATCTATTTTTTCTTTTGTTAATAGTGCTTTGAGTGTGAAGTCTAAGAAACCATTGCCTAGCATAAGTTCCTGAAGATGAGTCCCTATGTTTTCTTCTAGGAGTTTTATATTTCAGGCTTTTATATTTAGGTCTTTAATACATTTTGAGTTGATTTTTTTATATAAGAGGTAGGGTTCCTCCCTCATTCTGGTGCAAAAGGAGATTCATTTGTCCCAGCACCATTTGTTGACTATTTTTCCCAATTGAGATCTTCTGTCTAGATGTTCTATCCCTTATTGAAAGTGGTATGTTAAAGTCTCCTACTATTAATGTAGACCCCTTTAATTCTCCCTTCAAATATGCCAACATTTGCTTAATATATTTGGGGGTTATGCTGTTAGGTGCATATATACTTATCATTGTTATATCTTCCTTTTGAATAGACTCATTTATCAGTACATAATGAGCTTCATTGTCCCTGGTAACAGTTTTTGTCTTAAAGTCCATTTTATCTGATATTAGTATTGCTACCCCAGCTCTCTTTTGCTTACTCTTTGTATGGTTAATTTTTTTCTATCCTTTCACTTTCAACCTGCTTATGTCTTCAAATTTAAGGTGATTCTATTGTAAATAGCAAAATCTTGGGTCATGCTTATTTATCCATTCTTCCAATCTTTGCCTTTTGATGGGAGAGTTTAATCCATTTACATTTTAAGTAACTACTGATAATGAAGACTTTCTTCTGCCATTTTTCTATGTAGTTTTTGCAAATTTTATAAATATTTTGACCTTCAATTTTTCCATTAATGTGTACTTTCATATTTCCTTGATTATTTTTATTTGTATTGTATTATATTGAGTCTCTTCTCATTTCAGTCTGAATATATCTTATCATATATTCTCTTTGTAGTTTCCAAGGGGTTAAAATTTAAAATCCTAAATATATAACAATCATTTTTACTTGATATGAACTGTGGCAGTTTGATATTATTTATGAATTCTGAAAAGAGATATTGGCTATGTTTGTAAATTGGTCTTTTCCACTGGGCATGATACCTTTTGATTGATTTAAGTTCATAGGCTTTAAGTTTACTTGATTGCATCAAGATTAGGGCTTTGATTCAACCACACCATTAGGGTGACTCTGAGTTCCTGCCCCCTTTGTGGGCTATATAAATGACACTCAATCAAGAAGACAGGGAAAGAGACACACAGAAGCAGATACATGAGAAAAGAGAGAGAGCTCCATAGCCATGGAAGAACTTCGATCCTGCAGCCCCAGGAAAAGAGATGAGCCATTTGTCTCATAGTTTGTAGCTGAAGAGAACAAGCTGAGTGCTATGCCAACCTACAGCTGGAAGAAGCTGGTCCCATGGAGCCTTAAGAGGAAAGAGTGAGGCTGAACCCTTGCAGATATCACCTGCCATCTTGCTTCAACATGTGGCAACAGATTTTGGTGAGAAAGTACCTCTTATGGTACTTTGAGTTGGACTCTTTAGGACCTTGTTACTGTAAGCTTTTACTCCAAATAAATACCCTTTATAAAAGTCAATGTATTTCTGGTACTTTGTATCAGTACCTAATATATCAACTTAACTTCAGTTACATACACATACATGGTTCCTCACCCCTCTGCCCCCTCCTTTTTTTAATACAATTTACAAATTATGTATTTGTATATGTATGTATAAAGCCATGTATTTATTAGTTTTTATGCATTAGCATTTTAGAACCTGTAAGACATAAAAAGTGGAATTAAACACTAAAAATACAATACAATAATACTGATATTTGTAATTACCCAAATGGTTACCTTTCCTGGAGGTCTTTATTTCTTTATGATGCTTTGATCCACTGTTTAATGTCCTTACCTTTCAGTCTGAACAACTCTCTTCAACATTGCTTCTGTGGCGTGTTTAGTGGTAATTAACTCCTCAACTTATTTTTTTAATTAAGTTTAAAAAAAATTTTAAAGATGCTTTAGATTACATAAATGTTGCATGAAAAATATAAGGGATTCCCATATGCCCTATTCCCTCCCCTTCCCACACTTTCCCACATTAACAACATCCTTCATTAGTTTGGTACATTTTTTACAATTGATGAACCTGTGTTGAAGCACTGCTACTAACCATGGACTACAGTTTACATTATAGTTTACACTCTGTCCCACACAATTTTGTAAGTTATGACAAAATATACAATGGTCTGTATCCATCACTGCAATGTCATGCAGGACAAATCCAATGTCCCCAAAATGCCCCCCTATTATACCTATTCTTCCCTCTCCCATCCCTTAGAACCTTTGGTGGCCACTGCCTTTGCATCAATGATAAGAGTTCTTCTATTGCTGGAATGATAATAAGTCTAAAATAGAATAATAATAAGTCTGCTTTTAGTCCATTGTTCATTTCCGAATCTTGAGGATTTGGGAATGGTGATGCCTACTCTGCTTCTAATTGAGAGGGGCTTAGATCCCATGGGACAGATGGTTGGCACTATCTTGCTTGCAGTTGCAGACACTCTCTGTTTATTGGGATGGGCTTATCCATTGTCATCTCCTTGTTAGTTGTCCTAGGTTAATCCAATGAACTGGAGTAGGTATTGCAACTCTGCTGAAATTCAGGGCTCAATTGGCACATGGACAGACAAAAGATTTAAGTTTCTCACACATATTTATCAAGTATAGTGCCAATTACAGGTTCAAATAAAAAAGGCAGAAGAGCCATGTGTAGAGAACCTATAAATGAGTCTAACTCTGTTACACTGGGGAGCATAAATTCCAAAGGCCCACTGACAGCTCCTCAAATTTTGTTTATGTGGGAATGTCTTAATCTCGCCCTCAGTTTTGAAAGAAAGTTTCATTGGATATAAAATTTTTGGCTGGCTGTTGTTTTCTCTTGGCACTTTAAATGTTTTAACCCACTGTGTCCTTGTCTCCATGGTTTCTATAACAAATCAGCACTTAATCTAATTGGAACTTCCTTGCACATAACACATGGCTCTTTCCTTGCAACTTTCAGAATTCTCTCCTAGTCCTTTGAATTAAACAGTTTGACCACGATATATCCAGGCATATTTCTCTTCATGTTTATCCTGTTTGGTGTTTGATAGGATTTTTGGATGTGTATATTCATGTCTTTTCCCGTGTTTGGAAAGTTTTCTGTCATAATTTGTTTGACTATTCCTTTCCCTCCTTTCTCTCCTTCTTCTCCCTCTGACTTGCATAATGCATATATTGGTTTGCTAGATGGTATCTCACAGGTCTCATGCTATTTTCACTTTTGCTAACTCTTTTTTTCTTTCTGGTTCTCAGCCTGATCCATTTCAATTTCTTGTCTTTGAGTTCACTGATTATTTCTTCTGCTAGTTCCAATCTGCTGTCGAAACCCTCCTGGGAATTTTTCATTTTGACTCCAATAGTTTTGTTTGGTTCCTTTTCTATCTTTCTATTGAGAGTCTCATATTGCTCATTCATTGTTTTCCTGATCTCCTTCCCTATATTTTTCTCTGTATTTTCCTTCATCTCCTTGAGCATTTTGAGGATCATTTTTGTTTAAGTCTTTGTCTGGTATGTACACAGTTTGGTGTTTTTCATTGATGTTTTTTGGATTTTTATCCCCTTTCTTTGGATGGACCATCATTTTCAGTTTCTTTGTTTATCCGATAATATTTTGTTGTACTCCATACATTTTAATATTTTAAAATGTTAACTCTGGGATTTAGTTCCTGAGTTGTCTGTTTTTGAGTTAGTATCTAGCTATTGATATGACAGAGATTTTCTTGAGTGTCAGGAGCTAACAAATCTAAACAAGCCAATGCAAGAAAAACACCTTTCACAGTATTTGCAAATTGTTTTTATGTTGGCTGGTGCTTAGTGTTCAAATAAAAAGTGTGTGTCTTGTCTTCCCTGTCTTTTTTGGTCCTGTGTTGTCCTTGGCTTGTGCTTGCTAGTGGCCTTGGGAATTCCCCTATTTACAGGAATTTCACTGCCCTGTCTTCTCCCTGGTAAATAGGCTTTCTCCCTCTCCTCAATGCTCTGTCCCAGGACTTAGAGCAGGAGGTAATATGTCAGTTTTCACCTCAGTTTCCACTTATTTATCCATGTGACCATGTTGTAGTTTGTCTCTAAAGTGAAATGAAGGTTAAGAATAGTTATGTGAAGAACTATTATAGCCAGGGAAAACCATCATATATGGGGGAATGTATTAAAATGTAGTAAATAAAAAGAAAATCTAAAACTAGAAAGGACAGTGTTAGATACAAAAGGGAGGGAATCTTTCCTATCAATTTTTTATATTCCCAAAGAAACATTGCTCTCCATTGGGCTCTTCCCAAAATTGATGGGATACTTAGAGAAAATGTAGACTTTAAATTTGATCTCTCAGGGTAGATGAATATTCCCAGTGGATGATAAATGTATTTCCAACTGCTATTCAGTTCCAGTCTAAAAGACAAGGAAACACAGTACCAGTAAAACCAGGGTTGGTGTTACTTTCTAAACACCTCTACTATTTACAATTGAACTGCCTTGAAAAGATGATGAAAATAATAAACCATTGCTAAGCATCTCATCTAGTAGGACCCTGAAATATTTGTGTGCTTTCATAAATGTTAATGAAAGGGAGTAGGTAAACAAATGTCATTGATAAATTAGAGTTTGGAAGGGCAATAATATGTAGCATAGTGTTTAAAACATAATATTCCTCAATCTTTATCCACTGAATGAATTTTGATGTTGTAGCAGATTTCTTGAATAAGGAAGAGGAATCATGACTCCTAATTGCAGAGGTACAGATCTAACCTTGATGGTAATATCATTGAATAATTATATTAGAAAGTAGCAGTTTATATTGTGAACCTCAATGAACAGAATCATAATGTCACAAAAGACAGTCATTAATTAAGCATGAATTGCTATGTTTTAAAGTGCTGGCTGTGGAAGAAGGAATGCCACCTTTGAATGAATGGCTTTTTCTGTCTGATCTGACCTCCTTCCATTTAGATGTGAAGGCGATAAATCACAGAGTGCAGTAACAGCAGGGATTCTTATTAATAGCAATCTCCAAGTCGCCTGGCAATCACTGCAAGTACAAATGACATGCACAAAGGTTTTCCTTTTCAACTGAAAGGACGTGAATTTTCCATGAGAATTTCTTAGAAGTGGATATTAGATTTTCTGGGTTGTTCATCTGAGTGTTTCATTAATTAGACAGTGTAAGGAATCTTAGGTTGTATTATATCACCATATTAAGTCGTCATTGTTATAACAATTTGGAATGATGATTTTATATTTATTTTATAACTGTAGCTATATTCTTAAAACAAAAACAAAAAATCTCTTCAACTTATTTCACTTTAAATGGAAGCAAAGGGGAGGCAATAGACAAAGCAGATAATTTTTACTAATTTAATCATTTGAAAGATGAATCAAATTTAAAGGTGATATCATAAAATCATAAAACAAAAACTGGGTTTAGTTATTTCCCTCTCTTCCCATCCCAATTCTTCTAATTAAAATGTGTTCTTGAGTCTGATCATGATTTTTAAAAAATTATCTTTGTTCTACTAAGGACTTGACTATGACAGTTTCCTTTGAAATAACCCAATCAGATGATAAATATTGAAGTTCAGTTTTTATTTTAGAGCTTTTTAGTAATCCTGGTGAAAAATTTGTTTGAAGGAATGTAAACTTAGAAAGCCTGAGTTTAAGTCTTCAATTAATCCTTGTTTAACCTTGGACAAATCACTTATACTTGAGCATCAGTCTTCACATCTATAAAATTAAAATAACTGTGCTAACATTATGTAACTAAAGGTTTTTGTGTGGGCCAGATGAAACAAGCTCAAACATGAGCTTTGGAAATAGTTAACTGATATACAGATTTAAGGTAGTTTTATAAATATTATTTCTGAAGAAAGAGCAATATCATTGACAAAAATAGTTTGGAGGTGAGATGATAAATTTGCTTAACTGTATTCTTTGTTCCTTCATCAACATAGTTATTCAAAAATTGGCCTTCATAGGTACTATATATCTTACTTTACACTTTCCTTTCTTTTTCCTCTTCATAGATTTTTTATTTTTTTATTTTTTATTTTTT
>JAQZBX010051017.1:0-19495 GCA_029593785.1 Cabassous unicinctus | reverse complement strand
AAAAAAAAAAAAAAAAAAAAACAGGAAAAATGAAGGTGAAATATTGGCTCTTTGTGTGCTGGAATAGGTGGAAGGCAGTAAAAACGAAGTTTTGCACAGTTACAAGTGTGTGCACTTTCCCTTTATCAGGACTCTTAAATTTTTCACCCTTCCCCTGATTTTGCAACAATGCGCATTTTCACTTCTAAATTTATAGGCAATTCCCCCCCACAAAAAAAATGGATATAAATGGGTTCAGTTTCCAGAGATAATGGGCTTTGTATCTCAGTTCCACAATCCTGGTAAAATAATAATAATACATGGTGGAAAAAATAACAAAAGAAAGAAAGACGATTAGTCAAGATTAGGCAAAGGAAGAGAAGAGAAGAGGAGAGAAGAAGAAAATAAAATGTGCAAGTTTGGGCACAAATTTTATAAAAATCTGTGACCAAATAATGTTTTAACTCTAAAACCGTTTTTACCCAAAAGTTATATAAGGACAGGACAAATAGTTGGCTTTCATTTCAAGAGCTCCTGAGGGATATAAAGACATCTGCACACTATCGGCAGTGCACACAACTCCAGGAAATCGGTACCCCATCGGTGAGCCTTACCTTGCATTATATTTTAACCTATCTCTCTAATGTAACTGAGTTAGACTCCTATATAATTTCCTTACACATGGTTCTTCTTCCCATTTCCTTTGAACCTCTAATTAGCACTGTGCCCATTAAATGCTGGTTCCAAAGAATTAAATCTTCAGTCTGTTCATTAGCCAGTTGAGCCTGAATCGCAGGAATGTTGCAAACAACACCTACTCTCCAGTTCATCAGACTCACCCAGGACAACTAACAAAATGATGATGTTGGACAATGTCCATCCAAAAATAAATCAGAGGTTTTCTACAACTTAAAATAGGACAGCTTCATCCATTGAAAAGGAAAGGCTGGAAGGAGCTATTCCATGCATGCAGTAACCAAAATTCAGATTGCTCATTATTAGTGTCTAGAAACACTACTGACTTTTGGTTTTTGAACTTGTAACATGCCACTTTGCTGAATTCATTTACTAGATAATTAACTCTGTCATAGGTATTTCATAATTTTGTAAATATAGGATTATGTTATATGAAAAGAATGAGGGTGTTAACTCCTTGTTTCCAATTTGGGTGGCTTTTATTTACTTTTCTTATTTAAAAACTTCAGCTAGAATTTCAAGTACAGTGTTGAATAACGGTGGTGACAGTGGGCATCCTTGTCTTGTTTGCAGTCTTAGAGGGAATGCTTTCAAACTTTCCTCCTTGAGAATGATGTTGGCTGTCGGTTTATCATACATGTCCTTTATCGTGTTGAGGAACTTTCCTTCTAGTCCTATTTTTCAAAGCGCTTTTTTCTAGGAAGGGTGTTGGGTTTTGTCGTATGCCTTTTTGGCATCAGTGTAGATGATCATGAAGTTTTTTACCTTTGATTTGTTAATGTAGTGAATTTTGCTAACTGATTTTCTTGTATTGATCTACCCACGCATACCACTAATAAAACCTACTTGCCCATGGTGTGTAATACGTTTACTATGCTATTGGATTTTATTTGCAAGTACTTTGTTCAGAATTTTTGCATCTCCGTTCATTAGAGAGATTGTTCTGTAGTTTCCTTTTTTTTGTAATATCTTTATCTGGTTTTGGTATAAAGGTGATGTTTCCTAGATAAAATGAGCTGGGTAATCTTCCCTCCTCTTCAATATTTTGGGAGAGTTTTACCAGGATTGGTCTTGATTCTTCTTCAAATGTTTGATGCAATTTACCTGGGAAGCCATTGGTCCTGGACTTTTCTTTTTTGGGAAATTTTTCTTGACTAATTCAAAATCTTTATTGTGACTGGTTTGTTGACTACTTGTTGAGTCAATGTAGTTGTTTGTGTTTCTTCAGAATTTGTCCATTTCACGTCGGTTGTCTAATTTGTTGGGACAAATTTTTTCATAATATCTTGTTATGATCCATTTTCTTTATTTGTTGTCAGTCATAATGCCCCTCACTTTATTCCTGAATTTATTTATTTGCATCTTCTCTCTTTTTTCTTTGTTAGTCTAGCTTAGTGTGAGTCAATTTTATGAATTTTCTCAAAGAACTGTGTTTTGGTTTGGTTGTCATTCTCTATAGATTTTTTAAAATTCTCAACTTCATTTTTTTCTGCTCTAAACTTTGTTATTTCTTTCTTTCTGCTTGTTTGGGACTGGGATGCTGTTCTTTTACTTGTTCCCCCTGAAATTCAATTAGGTCTTTGATTTTAGCTCTTTTGTAATTTTTAATATAAGCATTTAAGTCTATAAATTTCACTCTCAGAATTCCCTTCACTGTATCAACTAGGTTTTGACAAGCTGTGGTTTCACTTTCACTTGTCTCTAGACATTTAGTAATTTCTCATGCAATTTCTTCTTTGACCAACTGAAAATTTATTGTTTAGTGTCTGTATCTTTGCAAATATTCCCATTTTCTGCCTATTATGGATTTCCAGCTTCATTTCATTTATGATACATGAAAAAGCTTTGTGTAATTTCAATTTTTTAAAATTTATTGAGACCTGTTATTTAACACCACATGTGGTGTCTCCTGGAGAAAGATCCATGAACACTTCAGTAGAATGTATATACTGCTGATTTTGGGGGCAATTTTCTTTATATGTCTTTTAGGTCTAGCTTGTTACCATATTATTCAAGTCCTCTGCTTTCTTTTTTAACCTCAGTCTAGTTGCTCTATCTATTGATTATTGTAGAGACATCTTTTTCTCCTTTCAGTATTGCCAGGGTTTGCGTCATAAATTTTGGTTCTCCCTGGTTAGGTGCATAGGTATTTATACATGCAACTCATTCTTGGTGGATTGTCCCTTTTATTAATATATTATGACGTACTGCATTTCTTTTCATTTAAGATCTCTTTTCTCTGCTATTTGTATTGCTGCCCCAGGTATTTTTTGGTTACTGTTTGAGTGAAATATCATTTTCTAAGCTTTCAATATCAGCTTATTTGTATGGTTTGGTCTAATATGACTCTCATGTCGACAGCATATAGATAGCTCATATGTTTTTTTTTTTAATCCATTCTGTCATCCAGTATTGTTTGATTGTGGAGGTTACTCCATTAATTTTCAATACTATTATTGTAATATTATTACTTACTTAAACCATTTTATCCTTTTATTTTCATATATCATATATAATTTTTGTTTGCCTTTTAACAATGTTGGTTACATTTGCTGATAGTCTTCTTTTCTGAATTCTCCTCCAAGTCATTGTCTCCTCGTGTATTTTCCTTTCAGGCTGCAAAATTCCCTTTAATGTTTCCTGCCTGATGCTTGTTTACAAACTCTTTCTTTCTATTTTTTTGTGGTATTATAAACTCACCTTCATGTACAAAGGACAATTTTGTTAAAGAATTCTCCATTGGCAGTTTTTCTCATTCAGTGTCTTAAATATATCATACCACTATGTTCTAGCCAACATGGTTTCTAATGAGAAATCTGCAATAAGTCTTCCTGGGTGTCATGTGCACATGATGGTTCACTGTTTTGCAGTATTATTGTTTTTTACAGAAGTGGAACATACAATATTTGGCGATGTTGTAAAAAATAAACTTGTATATGTGTCATTTCAAACATAGCGGAATATGGTACAGGAAACCCAGATCCTATAAAAATACAGAAAACATTGAACTTTTCAAGAGTTTTATGGTTCAACTATTTTAGAAGAGAACTATAGAAATAGGGTGACAATCACAGGTATATGAAGTTCAGTGGACTATTTTTTATCCAAACTAAAATCAACATATTTCATTGAATAAGCATCATTCCCTATAACCATTCTTCAGAGGTATGTATATTAAAGGCATTCACAATTATTATTTGATAACAATAAAAAATGAAAATAGTTACCTAATAAAAAAAAGGTAGAGTAGAAAATCACATCCCCTTTTGTGCCACTGAAAAGAGAGGCTTGAACGGAAACAGGGTACAAGGAATGAAATAATAAGTTAAAAAGACGACCTTCTATGGGGAAGTTTTGATTATGAATGATCAAGGGTTTAAACATGGGAAGGAGCAGAGTTGGAGGATGATGGGAAAGAAGGAAGGATATTGAAGGAATAAGGAATCAAAAAGGAAATTTTTTCAGCACAAAGTAGGCACATTGAGGAGAGAAGCAATCCACCACGGTAAATGCTTTTACTACCTTTGCCTAGAGGTTAAGAGGTAGAAATTTATTCACCCTGTCATTTGATCTGCCCATGCAATACACGGAGGTTTCTATGGTACAATCCCCTAGAAGATGCAGTTTCTCAGGCAGATGGAAGAAGCAAGAGTTCAGGTCTGTGTGAGGAGGAAGCAGCTGGTGCTACAGGATTCACTGCCCTACAGCCCTGGGAGGAATTTTCTGCTCGAGGCTGAAGCACTGTGGGAGGATAGCTGTTAGCTTGCTGACAGTAATAATCTCCCACATCTTCAGCCTGAAATCTGCTGATGGTGATAGTGAAATCTGTCCCAGCCCCACTGCCACTGAACCGATCAGGGACCCCAGATGGCCGCTTGGATGCATCATTGATGAGCACTTTAGGAGCCTGTCCTGGTTTCTGCTGGTACCAGTTTAAGTAGTTGCTAACACTGGCTGGACATGCACTGGAGGGTGACGGCCTCTCCTGGAGATGCAGACGCAGAGCCTGGAGACTGGGTCATCACAATATCCCCACTGGCACCTGCAATCAGAAAAGAATATAGGTTATATATTAAATCACAAGTACATAAATTATGTATCTAAATGTACACTTTGCTATTTATCATATAAAATCACATCTGTTTTAGATGAAATGGTTTATTCATCCTGCATGGTATAACTCTGCTCCAACTTTATAAAGATATTACTCTTCTAAACCTCTCACCTGAGACCCAGAGTACCAGGAGGATGAGGAGTTGAGAATGTGGCATCATCTTGCTCACCCGTCTGGTTTACTCAGGCCCCATCTCCAGGGAAACCTCATTAATAGAGCTCTGAGCAGGCAACCAAGTCCTTGAGGAGCCTATGCAAATCATTAGACAGTATAAAGGCAAACGTTCCTGTGCAGTGAGTTGTAAAGATAAATAATGGAAGGACATAAAAATATCATGACAACAGGAAATGCAATTGTACACCTGCAAAAGCCCAGAAATCAAATTAAGACTACAATTTTCAACAAAGTTCAGCAAAATTCACCAATTTAAATACTTTCATTACAAATTGTATCCTTCAAATCACCTGCAACCACCTTGAAAACATGAATTAATTTTGTAGCAGATAATGTGCATCTGTAAGTGTATAATTTCAGAACTTAATTGAATCTTATAAATGTGGTGCCAAAATCTATGTGGAATACATTCATATCATTGGCTCAAAGAAGATGTAGTGCACAAACTGTATATCTCTCTTAGTCTATTTTGAATTTTAAATAGATACTTGAATCCCTTCTTCAACATCCCAAAGGCACCTCAACATGTCCAAAATCAAATCTCTATATTGCCTTCAACACAAATACACTCTTCAGAAAATAGTCACCAGATTCTGACAAGCCACACTTAGCACTGTCTTTTCAGTCCACCAGTTTCTAAATTCACAAATGAACTCATTAGCAGACCTAACGTGTAACACCTCCACCTAGTGGTGAAAGGTAAAATGGCTTCAGCTCCCAAGGTCTTATAGAGCAGGTTCTTCATATTTTCCTCCCCAAAATCAACAATATTTACAGAATTTTGCAAATAACCGTATCATGAATATTTCTAGGCATAGGATATTAAATTATGAACAAGTAAAACAGAACCCCTGACTTCATATAGGATTCATTTTACTGGGAGGGGCAGATGATAAATAAATAATATTCCTGCAGCCACTACTAACCTGCTTCTCTGGGATTTCCTCACCTGCAGAAATGCTGTTAAAGGAAAGGTAGGGCATTGTGAACATAGGTCCCGTTCATGGTCAACCCTCTGCATGAACAGTCAGAGGAAAAGAGAAAATTTTTGGCAGTTTAACATAGACAAATAATTCTTCCTTTCTCCTGAGTTTAAATTTTAAGAGACCGCCTTAATGCCCCTAAGAAGTCTCCCTGCATGTGGAGTATCCTAATGCATGTATTGTTCTAATTTTATACAATAATAAGTTCATTTTCTTGTAGTTTGCCTCCTTAAGAGCCCATTACGTAGGAGAGTAACCCTCATCAGGCTGAAGGGAATCAGGAATTATGCTGCACAGACCCACATCGTCAGGGAAGGCATTCCTTCTCATCAGCAATCCACCCTGTTCTTGAAATACCAATATCTGGGTTCAAAAGATGCCAATATTTTCTTAGATTTGCCCCCTTCACCCATGTTTATTTTTCCTGCTCTTCCATGAAGTTATATTTAATATCCATACATAAGTTTATGGGACAGTTGGATTCACACATTAATAGAAGAGGGCCTGGCATTTAAAGGTCAGGGAAGGGCACTTCAGAAAATGAACAGGGCTTCGAAAAGATGGTCCTGGATGTTTAAGAAAGACTAACAAAACAGTGTGCAAAAGCAGACAGGGACCTGATCCGAGGGGAACATTAATTGGATAAAAGTTTGAAGTTTGGATTAAGTCCTGGAAGAATCCGTGGGAAAAAAGTTACAATTAACCATGTATTTAGAAGATACTTTCTAGATCATTTTACAAGCAATAATACTCTGAGAATGTACAAAGTGGGAAAGTCATTCACATTTCTGTACCAGCTGGGAAACTAGCCCTTTTATCCTCTACTCTGAAATCATATAATGATTTTAAGAAAATAAATTTTCCAAATGCACCCCAATGCCAAAGATCCAACTGAGGCCCCCTCAATCTCTGGTAAATGACAAAAGAAGATATTTTGGTAAGTAGAATCCTAAAAAAGATTCCTGCCCCCTGGGATATCCACACCTTCTCTCAGCTGTTGAAACACTAATTCAGATTCTGCTGTGATCACAGCACTACCACCTGAGGAACTGATTCTGCCAAACCCCATGAGTTTGGAAGAGATCTCTGTGCTCTGGCGGGAATGTCGCCCTATTGACTCCATGATTTTAGCCTTGTAGGAACCTGAGAAGAGAACTGTCCACACTGGACCCAGACTCCTGATCTACAAAACTCTGATCTAATAAACTGCTAATTACTTAGGAAATGAGAGAAAACTAATATATATACATATATATGTATGTATGTAAGAAAATGAACCACATGCTAAAAGGGAAATCATAGATACAGTTAGAACAAATTATCATCCCATTTAGCTCATGACGTAATATTGCTGACCCCTCTCTCTTCTCGTGCAACGTTGTGTGCTTTGTGCCACTTTTACCCACACATGATTTCCTGACGTCTGACCATATCCACAAGATCAGGGCGGATTGCTGTGCTATGAAAACACATGGAAGAACAGAACTAGCTTTGAAGATGGTCAGGGTCTGTCCCCTCTTGGTTTACATAGCCATGTTCCTGACAACTGAAGAAATTTAGCCAGGGCTTTTGGTAAGAGAGGGCAGTGACCTGGGGACATCCCAAGTGACCGGAACCACGCTGCTGCCTGCACCTTTGCTTAAGAGCCTGGAAGGTATCTGATTCCTAAATGTGATTAACTCTTTCTACATGGGACAAAAGGGCAATGTTTGCATTTTTTCTTTACCGAAGAAACTGTCTTATTCTTCCATTTCTTTTAGAATGTTTAATTCAAAGTGCTCAACTTAATAGTGTATACTCCTGTTGTTCAAATGGAAAAAAAGTATCTTAATTAATTATACATAAAATCAACTTGGCAATTATATTTGCTCAGCACAGCTCACACTACCCATGTCCTTGCCTGGGAGCACTCGAACAATGCTCCATTGCAGACATAAAATCAGGCTGGCCAATAAATACATAAGGGCCAATACACATGCAGCCTGATATAACATTGGTTATCAAACAGTTCTACATAATCTATGAAATTCTTCTTCCCATTATACCTACAGTTCCTCAATGAATGTGCTCAATTAGTTTGGGCATGAATGAATGAAGGTAATGAGTTTGCAAATTGTAAATAGAAAAATTAAACTTTAATCTTGAAATAATGAGATTTGTTGCCAAAATTATAAAATATTGATGTACAAAAGAAAACACTATGCTATTCCCTTAAAATGTGAGCACTGCATTAGCACTGACCATGACATTAATCAGTAAAGGTCACATGATATTCCTGCAACAAATTCATGGAAAACATATGCATGTTGTGTCCTGTGTTGGATTCTAGAAGAGGAACAGGATAAGAATCAAAAGTTAGTTAAATCTGTTTGAAGTCTGGAGTATAGTTATTAATATTTTACCAATGGAAATCTCTTCGTTTGACAAATGTGCCATGGTTATGTAAGATGTTAACATTAGAGGAAAGTGGCTGAGGTTGTGTGGGAATCTCTGGAAAACTTCTGCAACTCTTCTATAAATTAAAAAGTATTCAAAAATAAAAATGCATTGAATATAACATATGGTGAGATATCTCAGTACAGCTGAGTGAACATTGTTTTTGACCAAGTGAGGTCTGCCAAAGATGAGATCATGTAACATAATCCTACTCTAAAGCCAGACCCCATCAGGAGTGACATTAAAACTCTTGCTCCAGACATTCGCCATCTCACTTTGCAACTGAGAGCTGCACAACTCACAAAAGTTCTTCTCTAACACCTGATTTTCCTCACCTCATTGAACACTTTCGTCCCAACAAACCTACTTTAGAGCAAACTCTTCAACCAGGATAGGTGTCCCACAGGGTGGATACAAAAGTTTTCACAGGGGTTCATGGGCAAGAAAAGTTTTAATGGAATACATTTCTTGATCTATGTATTCTACTCAAATTCTTTTCTAAGCAGAACTTCCCAAGAAAATTCAAGTTGTCCTGCTGACTCTCCTTTCTGACCTCAACTTGCACAATCACCCTTAACTGGTTTACTAAGATAAGTGAGATTTCACTCATCTTAAGTTGGTATATCCATGGGACCCAAAACCTGTGCACCCAAAAATGAAGAGGTTTTCCACAGACCCACGTGAGTCAACATTAACAAAGTGAATGTATCTAGAGACGGGCAGCCTTCCTGTGGTGCCAAATCTTTCTCATTCAACAAACCGAAGGAATATCTAATAGAATTGTCAGCGCAAATATTCAAACTTGCAATCATGGAATTGCAAAATTTATAAGTTGAGTCCACATTGCTTATTTATTTCTCTTCTAGATTTTAATAACAACCTGATTGAAAACTTTGCATTTAGTAATCACAACAGCCTAACACTACAAGCTTGAGTTTCCCCACTTACTTGAATAATGGGATAAAGATTTATGACTAATTTTGAATATAATTTGAACTAATTTTACAAGATTTCTTTACAAAATGTTCATTAACATAGAAGATACTTAGGTTTCTTTCTGTATTTCTTCAAAGGCTCAAAATTTCTGAAAATTAACCTATAATTAGCAGCAAAGAGAGAAGAGGTGGATTGGATACTTTTGTTTGTATTCAGTATCAAAATTGTTTTAAGTCCCTATTCAGTTACTCTGTGTGTGCATGTGCAGAGACATGTGTGCTTAAGCATATGTATATTTAGAATATATATATTTTAATATTGATGTATATAAAGAATTTGTAAATTTTGATCACCACAATTTCTCTTTGAGTTAGCAGAAGAGCACAGGTTGCTTGGATAAAAGTATGAAGAAGTTTCTACCAAAACCACTTAAAAGAAAATCTCATCATCTGTGCTTTACTAATTTGGAAAGAAAATTTTTCTTAGCACATTGCACTTTGCCAAAATTTGTACTGTCATTACCACATACACGATCAGTTTTCTTCAATGTTGAATTTTTATTGAATTTACAATAGTTTTCTTAATAATAGGAGACATGTGGTCTCCAGCAGAATGAATTTTCAGAAGATATTCCCTCCCCCCCTCGCCCCCCAGAATTCATGCTCACCCAGAAATTCAGAATGCTAAATAGGGTCACTGCAGATGAATTAGTTAGATTAATCTGAGGCCTTCGGGAGTAGGGGACCAAATCCAGGGTTGGTGTCTTTCTAAGGAGGGAAGGTGTGGAGACTCAGAGCCACGGAGGAAGGCGGTGTGAAGACCGGCAGAGAGGCAGGTGCCCACAGCCAAGCACCGCCAAGGACTGGGAGCCACCGGGCATGGAGGGGTCTCCCTCGCAGCTTCTCAGGGCCTGGTCTTGCTGACACCTGGATTTTGGACTCAGGCTTCCAGAACTTGGAAGAAGATGGTCTTTTGGTCTCTGGTGCGCTCGTGTAGGTGTCCACACTGTCCAGGTGCAGCCACAGGCCTACCAGAAGCAGTGCACGTGCCAGGCCGCAGCGACACCAGATGTCGGCCCCGGGTCAGCCTCAGAAGCACCTGCCTTTGAAGAAGAAACCTCCCCCGGGTCGGGGCCACAGTGTCAAAGTCAGCGTCACACCTGAACTGCACGTCCCACGCGCGGGATGTTGGCCTGCCTTTGAAGAAGAAGGCTCCCCGGCGTCGGGGCCACTGTGTCAGAGTCAGCATTACACCTGAGCTGCACGTCCCACGGGAGAGATGCTGAATCGGTTGTCTGGGGTTCCACAGGAGGGGAGAGTCCTCGCGTGTTGCAGAGGGGGCACGGACTCCTGCACTCTGTGCAGCTGCCAGGTGCGCACTTCATCCCCAAGGGGAGCCCCTATCGCAGGGGTCGCCCAGCTGGCCCTGAGGTGAGGCCCTGATGGATGGCAGGGGCCGCGTTGTGGCTCAGCCCAGCGTTGTGGCCAAAATCGTGGACGGCCACCGCAGGCAGGTCCATCTAGAGAGATACTAATAATTTGATAAAAAATGAAATCAGTATTGACTTAAACTGTTTTCTAATGGAAGGATCTGAGGTTATTCCTGTAAAATAGACATCACTGAATTGTTTGCAGAACCATTCTTCTAATGAGGCCAGAAAAAAAAAATCACTTTACATGTCACAATTGCACAAGAAAACATGGAATTAAAGACAAGCAAAATTAATTTAGAAGAACCCCCATTTGATCTAAATGAAGTGTCATGTGTCAGAGATACTTAAATGAACCCTCAGCAGATACATGTGGTAAATTAATGTTAGCACTAGTGCTATTAAAATAAAAGTTTCCCTGAGAAGCAGATGCTAGTAATCTGCCACTGATTTCTGTATTCTGGTTTCAATGGGAATAGCCATCAGGTTATACAGTAAATGTAAACAAATTTTTAGTGCAAGTTATACATTTGTTATCTCCTACTTATTCTCAAATAGGAAATCAGTAGTCAAATTTTCCTTTAGTATTCACTTTTATTTTCTGCTTTCATTGCTGCCCAAAAAGTTGCTTGTGTAATAAAACACTGGTACAAAACTATAAAATAATCAAGATTTATACCATACAGTCAATGACAAAAACTCTTTAGCTAGATAATTTATGTTGCCCTCTATTGCTTCCATGGCAGGACTCCTGAGTCTCTTCTCCAGTAAATATTTTACATTTGCCTAACGTATCATTTCCAGTACTTTCCACTATTTATGCCAAGTTCAACCTGACGTTTTTGTGCATCAAAGTGGACACAGCACAAACTAAAGACAGTACACCCAAGAGAATGAAGGGACAGATGCATCAAATATTTCACCCATCATATTTGGAGACTAGATGGAGTTAGCTTTTCCAAAATGAAAAGGAAATGGGCCATGAAAGCAAGAAGGGTTATTGCAGGTCTCTCTCAGATTTTACCACAATGTAAGAGAAAGAATCCCTTTTTCTACACTGGGATCTTATTAACTATGATCATAGCAGAAGCCAGAAGTAAAAAAATGTAAATCATAGATCACTAAAACCACCATGATTTTTTAATTGTAGCTATTAATGACCCTTTCTGAAATAATAAACAATCTGGGACAAAAGTTAAACTGGAAAATAAACAAGAGTAATTTATATAAAGCTGGATATTTTCAGACATTCTTGAAGAGAGAAGTTTAAGGAATAAATGAAAGAACGCAGCCTCTGAATGTTTACCATGGTCACATAATCAACTAAGTTCATGTCATTATCCCAGATAAGCTGCATATCAAAATCAGCTGGCAAACTCGTTCAAAATATGAATCTTGAGCCACAATTGTACAAACTAGTCAGAATTCCCAGAATTGGAGTTTGGCAGTCAGTTCTGAGCAAAGTCACGGAATTTATAGCCGGTCTGCACAAGTCTGTGAATGGGAATTTAGAAACAAATGCTGCAACACTCAAGCAGCCCCAATGATATCAAAGACAGGATTTCCTGAAGATTGAGATATATAAAGCATAACATGATAATCATTAAAATTTTCTTAATAGTGAATTAAAGACAACTTGGTTAAGTACTGAAAATCATGACTATGTGATTTTGAAATTAAAGATCTATCTCTCACCTTATTGTGATCTTGATAAAAAGCGAGATGGTGCAAAGTATTCAGAGAAGACCCGGCAAAAAATAAGTTACATCAGAAATTAGAGGATTTTGAAGTGTGAGGATGTATTTTTATTATGATAAAGATGCAAGAGATAATAGACTGAGAAGAAATAGACACTTGTGAAGCTTGGAAATGAAGGCAGTGCCCACATGTGGTCTAGGTGCCAGGCACTGGTCAGACATTTACATGATAGACTCACTGAGGCTCACAACAATCCTAGAAAACCCATACACTTATTATACCCTTGTACCACAGAATAGTAAAGCTTCAAATTCCCAGGCAAGTTAACTGTAAAAAATAAAATTCATACTTTAGTGATCAAGGTCATGGAGAAATCTGTAGTCATTTATAGATATTTGTATTCACAAGAGGAGAATGATATTTAGAAGGAGTATGAAAGAAAGAGATGATTTCATCTTTTGTGCATTACTTTCTTTTTAAACAAATCAATTTTCTGGATACATATCAATAAAGCATAAATCCATCCAACGTGTACAATCAATGGTATTTCGTATAAACATTTAGTCTGATTTTTGCATATTAATCTTGTAGTCCTAACAGTCTATTGAAATCATTTATTAGCTCTAGCTAATAAGAAATTTTCATGACAATTACAGTCCTCATTTCTATAATGGCTCACATGGTCGAAGTTCATATTCATCACTACCTTCTTCCACTACCCATTCCACGTTCCCTTCACCCTCAGAAAGCACCTCAGCTGGCCGTGGTTCTTTGCCTGATGGGATGACTCAAGCTTTCATTCTTGAAGATTCTGGGCCATTGATAGTCCTGCCTAGATTGAGTTCTTGCAGTTTTCAATTGACTTTAATCACATGGAATGGTAATACTAAGTCATGCCCTAAGTGATTTCCTGTATTCTAGGTAAACTCTTCTATATCTCCATTGTGTCCGTGCAGTATTATTTCCTCTTGACAGTCAGGATCAGTCACCTCAGCGAGTACAGTAATTCCCTTATTTCCTTTTTGATTCAGAGGCATGAAGGAACCAAAGTGGTTAGGTGACAATCTAAACTTCCATATCAATGAAATCATTGCTGTGTTTCCTTGTGGAAGCACTCATCCCATTGGAACTAATACCTGGAAATCAACTGAGCATAAGGATGCAGGGACAGTTAGAGAAAACTTTCCTAGTGAATCACTAGGGGTGATAGTGAGTGGTGCCACTCCCATTTCCACCCCTTCATACCTGGACCCGAGGAATCCCGACTACGGAAGAAATAACACGATAGAGTAGATGCTGATTTAGATCATAAAAAGCTTCCTGGAAAACATTGTTCCAGCCTGGCAAGGTATTCTCACCTTGCAGACATGGTAACTGAGACCTCAAAAAACCATTCCACCAAAGTGTAAGAACCCTGTATTTTTGTTGGGTTTATCTCCCACCCTCTCTCAACCAGAAGTTAGTCATACATTAATAGCCATTACTGTAACCCTACTACACAAAAGAACACTAGGCCTGTAGTAGATTGCAAGTAGTATTTGCTTAATAAATACATGAAAAAAAGATAAATAAATAACAGCATCAATTATCAAGTATTTTTACAAATAAAACATAATTTTAAACAATAAACCAATGAGGTATTTTGGATTTTTTTTTCAATTTTATAAATTAGCAGAAGTGAAAAGAGGTTAGTATAACTATAAATATGCTGAGGAAAGAAATTTTGATAAAGAGTACTGCTACCAAATATAAAAAATATTTTTCAGATGAGTGCTCTTGGAGGAAAACAACAGAAACGAATTGGGTTTAAACTAAGAAAAAATGAAAGGACAAAATATCTGGTGGCTTACAGATCTGTTCAAAGGTTGGGGGAGCACAGAAAATGTGTTGGAAGTTAGATGGCATTAACACAGTCTGGGACATCACAAAAGGAGAAAGACATGATCCCCACTTACCACAGAAGGATGGTGGACACTCCTGATGGCACCATCAATGCTGGATGCCAGCCATGAGACATTGGAGGTTGAAGATATCTAGTGCTGCCATGATGGGAGAGGATTCAGTGTGATGCATTTTAAGCTAAGAGATGCATATTAGAAAAATTTCTACATGTTTTATTTCCAAATTGTCTAATTCTAGCGGGTTTGAAAAGGGTGCAAATTTATTTCCAAATTAGTATTTTTAGGGAATCCAAGACAATAGGTGCCCTTTTCCCTCATATTCGAAATATAAGTAAGAAGAGACCAACTTTCAAGATTTTCAACCCAGACCCTGTGTTGTAAGAATTTCACCTTCATCTTCACTGGTTCCTTGCAGGAACATACCTCAGCCAACACCCTGGAGCAGCACTGCTGATCTTAGCCTCACATATGGAATCTTTTCTCTGTGGTTTGTGGCCAGAGCAACGTAAAGCAAATGAGAAGCTGAAAAATACCCAGGCTCCTGTTTCACTGTGTTCTGATGACAGATTTTGTATACGCTTGAAGTTTTCCTACTACATGATCTTCCTATTCAGGTAGATCCAAGATATTAAATGGGATATTACATAAATGCTAAAAATAACACAAGCCTCTCTACCAAACACAAGGTAGTGACTGTACTTTTGCTTGATTATTTTTCCTATGCATGAGTTGCACAGCATCTCTGAATCAGTCCCCTGTCATTTCATCACAACATTAAGACTTTGATCAAATCATTCCTTCTCAGTAGAGCTTTTCATGACTTTCTATATCCCCAATTTTGCATTCCTTCGTATTCCTTGTTTTTGATCATGTGCCTTACAGCTTTTCCTGCAAAGAAGTACAGGGCAGTTGTCTTCCTCTTGAATGTAAGCTTGTCCTGTGAATTGCATTGATCCATACAATGCAGCCATAGAACATTGCTCTGATTCTACGTTTTCAAGAATCAAAGAAAGGCTGCAAGATAATGTCACCATCCCAGATCCTTAGTCTCCTGCTCCGCTGTGTTTCATATTAGTGATGATGTGCAAACTTGAAAATGGTATTTTTCCTCCAAAGTGATCCTCCTGTTCAGATATAAAATATACCATATTAAAATAGGACATGAAATAAATGGTGCAATCACCTGTAAAGGTAAATACAAACCTAAAAAAAAAAAAAAGAAAGAATATTTGAGTTTTCCCTCATGCAAGAAGGTAGAGGCTTTCCTCTCCTCTCTTTTCTTACATTGCTTCATTGTAAATTAATTCTTTATCCTTTTCAGAGTTATGTACAGTTTTTGAAAGCTAAACAAGGGTTTGGTGTACTGATCTGTTTTCTTTTATTAGGCACTGCCTATGTACTTGAGAGATTCTTGCCACTCTATTTGAGAATGTAGCAGGACTCACCAGGATGGGAGTTTAATATTTTTTTGTTTATTTTGTGGATCTCCACTGACTAAGATAACAATCTATGATAAGTGGAAGGGGAGAGGAGAATAGGTGGAACATAGGACATATTTAGGCCATTGAAACGGTTGTGCATTATTTTTCAATGATATATGCAGCCATTAGCATTTTGTGAATACCTATAAAATAGTGTGGTGCAAAGTGTAAACCATAAAGCAAACCACTGACCATGGTTAGTAGTAATGCTTCAATATTTGTTCACCAATTGTAACAAATGGACCATACTTATATAAGATGGTATTAATAGGGGAAAATGTGAGAGGAGGAGCGATGGGTTACAGGTGAATTCCCTAAATTTTCCATGTGACTTTCTGAAACCTAAAGCTTCCTTGAAAATAAAGTGAAAAAAAGAAGATACTGGGGAACATACAGAAGAGATTGTGAATATATATAAAAGAACACATCTTATGGTGATGAAAGATACAATCAGAACAAGAATTTTTGCCTTTGTTTTTGGGGATGTTTTGGATTACAGAAAATTTACATCTATGGAAGGGAAGGACTACTAGTACAGGGTATCAGTGGTGAGGGGATTTGTGGGAAAGGATGTACCTGGGGAATGCCCTATGTTGTTGTTGTCATGCCTGTTTTCTCATTAGGTGGAGACCCTCACAATAACTAACAATGCTTAAATTCCCATGCTGTGAGTCCTGCTACATTCTCTATTAGAGTGATAAGAATCTCTAGAGTATATAGACAGTGCCAAGCAAAAAAGGACCGAACAATACACCAGGCCCTTGATATTAATGCTTGTACATATGAACCTTGTTCTTGCAAAATTGAAACTTAGCCTTGTAATATATGTTGCCTAAGAGTTACCACCTGAAAACCTCCTTGTTACTTAATTGTGGCCTCTCTCTAAGTTAAACTCACATATAAGTTCAATGCCTTACACTCCCCCAACATCGGCATGGGACATGACTCCCAGGGATGTGCCTCCCTGGCAACAAGTCACTATTGCCAAGCACCAACTAACAATGCATTTGGAAAAAGACCTTGACTAAAATGGGAAAATATTAACTGTTCCATCTATCTGTCCCATGGGTTCTAAGCCCCCACTCAATCAGAAGCAGAATGGGCATCACCATCCCAAAATCCTTAATATAGAGGAATTAACAAACATCAGGGGGAATGCAACAATGAGCCAAAGTAGACTTATTAATATTCTAGTAATGTAAAAACTTGTAACATTGATATAAAAACAGCAGTCTCCAAAAGATCTGAGGGGAGGGAGAGGGAAGAATAGGTGTAACAAGGGCCATTTTTAGAGGATTGGAATTGTTCTGTATGATATTGCAATGATGGATAGAGGACATTATACATTTTTTCAAAACTTATGTATTTGTGTGCTGCAAAGTGTAAACCATAATGTAAACTAAAGACCATGATTAGTAGGAATGTTTCAATATTTGTTCAACAATTGTAAGAAATGTACCACCCTAATGAAAGATGTTGTTAATGGCGGAAAGTGTGAGGATTGGGGTATATAAGAATCTCCTCTATCTTCTATGTAACTTGTATGTAATCTAAAACTTCTTTAAAATAAAGAAAAAAAGATAAGCCTTTGACAAGCTTTCAACCTAGGAATGTCTTTCTCAAGCACCTGGAAATCATCTCTTGGAAACAGAATCATCAGGAAGATAGTGCTCTTCTCTCCCATTTCTTACTGGAGAACTAGTTATCATTTACCTTGAGAACATATGTACAATGAGTTGTATCTTAATGGCTGTCTAAAAAGGTGATATTTTGTACTGTCTTTGAAAAGTCTTTAGAGTATTGTCTGGATGTGCCTCACATTCTCATTTTAATTCATTAATCAATCTGTTTCCTTTTGCTTCTTCCTTTTTGGAGTAGTTTCATGATTGGCAGGATGTTTTGTTTTGAATTATATTTTCCCAAATTATGATGACATGGATTGAAATAGTTGGAAACTTACTGAATTAACCAGATAATTTTGAGGACTTGTGGGCACATAGCAGTCAAATAAGAGACCATGAATTATAAAGTCTTCATTGTAGACTTCGTTCTTTTGGAATACTAGGCAGATAAAACACACTATTTAAAAAGTCTGGGTAATATAGGCTCTAAAATCCCATCAGGACAACATATTGTTAGATATATTAGAAGCCAGAATTTTCTCTGCTAGTATTTCTCTTAAAGGAGTACTATATCTTTCTGTTATATCTGGAAAGGAATTATGAGAATACAGTCTTGATGTTGCCTGACAATGATTCTGTTGATTTGGATAAACTAATGTGTTTACTGGTGTTCTTAGGCCTCATCTCAAGCAAATAAATTCCTGGTATTTATGTAATGTACATCATTTTAAGTGAAAGGGTAAAATCTTGTCAATAGCTTGATGGTAAGGTTAAGAAAATTGAAGGAAGAAATATAAAAATAAAAGGCACTTTCTCTTTGATGGTGCCCTCCTTCTTTCTCTGCAGTACTCACTTTATAGGACAGGGTTACTCTCTTTTTAGGGGCTAAAATGACTGGTGACTTTAATTTGAAGTCTATGCTGATTTACCATTCTGAAAATCCCAGGAATATTAAAACATGCTAAAGCTACTCTGCCTATGTTCTGTAAATTGAAAAAGAATTTCTGAATGCCAATTCATCAGTTTACAACATGGTTTACTGAATAATTTAAGCCCACTGTTGAAACCTACTGCTCAGAACAAAAGTTTCATTACAAAATATTACTGCAATTTGGCAATGCACTTGGTCACCCAAGAGCTGCGATGGAGTTGGTCAAGGAAATTAATATGGTTTTCATGCCTGATAACCAACATCCATTTTGCAGCCCATGGATTGGGAAGTGATTTTGAATTGCAGTCCTTATTATTTAGAAATATATTTTGTAAGCTATGTCTGCCATAGACAGTGATTCTTCTTATGGATCTTGGAAAAGTAAATTCTAAAATTTCTGGAAAAGATTCACCAATTTAGATGCCATTAAGAACATTTGTGATTTATGGGAGGAGTTCAAGATATCAAAATTAGCAGGAGTTTGGAAGAAGTTGATTCCACCTCTCATGGAAAATGTTGAGGAGAAGTAACGACAGATGGTATGGATATAGAAAGAAAACAAGACTTAGAATTGGTGCCTGAAGATGGGACTGAACTTCTGCAATCTCATGATAAAATTTTAATGGATGAGGAATTTCTCCCTATGAATGATCAAAGAAATTGGTGACTTGAAATAGAATCTATTCCTGGTAAAGTTTCATCTCAAACACGCATGGAACTTTCTCCAAGATATACTACATTCTTGTTAAAAGAACAAGTCTCAACAAATTTGGAAAGATTGAAATTTACAAAATAATTTATCTGACCATAGCAGAATGAAGCTGGAAATTTTAAGAAGCATGCCCAGCCACTTAGGTAAAGAGACGGAATTACATTAGAGAAGAGGCAGAGACAGGCAGCAATCAGCACCACTCCAAATGACTGCAGGGAATCAGACTTGCCCAAGGGAAAAGGAGCCCATAGGTTTCTGAAAGGCTAATTAGCCTAAGCACTCAGAATAGCTCAGTGGGGGAATTCTTGCCTAACATATACATGCTACCTGGTACAACTCCTGGCTATTCCTTGAGAAGAGAACCACCAGGTTATCAGGCATCCATCTGAAACTTTATGAGAGA
>JAQZBX010051016.1:0-19492 GCA_029593785.1 Cabassous unicinctus | reverse complement strand
TAGAAGCAAACACTAGACAACAATTGCATAGAAGTTAGGAGGGGATCCTGCTCATTAAAGTGGTCAAAGCTTTGTGTATGTTAAATGTACTAAAAATTCAGTAAATAAAATAATATTATAAAATTATACCTTGAAATTTGAAAGTTTAGAAGAAATCATCAAATTCATAAAATAATGTAACACAAAAATTGATAGAAGAAGAATGAATTACATGGCAATGAAGATCCTATATTTTCCACACAAAGAAACCACAGTCCCCGAAATTTTAATGGCAAGTCCTACTAATCTTTCAAGGAACAACTCACTCCAAACTTACCAAAGCTATTACAGAGCATAGAAAATAAGGGAATATTCCCCAAATAATTTTACAACACTAGTAAATATAGGATTTTAAAAATCATGTAAGAAATGCACGAAAAAAGAAAAATACACATCAATCTCATGTATGCACAAAGATGCTAAGATTTCCCGAATTATTAGCAAACCAATTCTGGCAACTTGAAAAACAAATATATTATGATCAAGTTAGTATATCCCTTGAAGACAAAATATTTTAACATACAAATAACCTATAGATGTAATAAGCATATTAATTCTTAATATTCTCTCAACAGTTATAGGTTTATTTTATGCTAAATAATTTATTGCATTCTTTAACAAAGAATCTTTTTTCCACATTTTCCTTAGTGACCCAGGTTTACCATTATTATAATAAATTACCACCTTCAATAAAAATACAGTGATATGATAGACGTTTTTTTATGTTTTCCTTCATATTAAATGGCCAAAACTCCTGTTCGTGTGTTTTTTGTTTGTTTGTTTTTTGTTTTTTAAAGATTTATTTATTCATTTATTTATCTATCCTCCCCTTGCTGCTTGTGTTTTCACTGTGTCCATTTGCTGCGCGTTTCTTCCGTGTCTGCTTATCTCCCCCTTGCTGTGAGGTCCCACTGCATCAGCCCACGGCGCCGCGCGGGCCGGCCTGCTCTCACAAGGAGGCTCCGGGAAGCGAACCCGGCCCGGGGCCTCCCGCATGGTAAACGGGGGGCTCTATCGATTGAGCCACACCCGCTTCCTGCTGTGAGGTCTTGCTGCATCAGCCTACCACGCCACGCTGCCGGCCAGCCTGCCCTCACAAGGAGGCCCCTGGAGGCGAACCCGGGGCCTTCCATATGGTAAACGGGAGCTCTATCCATTGAGCCACACCCGCTTCCCTTGTTCATGTGTTTTAATGTCACCCTCCTCTTTTATTTAGAGCTCCATAAGTTCCAGTTGCTCAAGTTTCCTAGACTCGAGTTGTCAAACCTCTTTCTCCATGTGATTTGCTGGTTGTGATTAACTCTAAGCTAGAAATTCAGGTAACCAAACATTTAAATGTATGTTTAAAAAGTGAGTAAATTGCATATGAGCAAAGGATTGAAGTGGCTTCCCGTACACATAAAGTTTACGTATTTTAATATAAACATGGTGACATATTATTTGGACGCTCAGATATACATTTACTTATTTTTTCTGATTGCAAATCAGAATGCATTTTCATTACACTTAATTGAAAAAGTAGAACAGATACAGTAGAGAAAGCAAAAGCCAGAGACTTTGATGGCAAGTTTCCTCTGCTGCATTTGCCAAATGAATAGTGTTATGAGTTCACTTGTATCGTCCAAGTGTGACCTTATTTGGAAATAAGGGTTTTTTCAGATATGATCACATCAAGATGACATCATACTGAATTAGGGTGAGCCCTAATCCAATATGATGGTGTCCTTTAAGAAAAGAAGAGACTCCTACAGTCACAGAGGGGAGAAGGCCAGGTGAAGATGAAGGCAGACACCAGAATTAAGTATCTGTAAGACATGGAGTGCCAAAGATTGCCAGCTGCCACCAGAAGCTAGGAAGAGGCAAAGAAGAATCCCTCCCCTAGAGCATTCAGAGAAAACATGGCTCTGCTGACACCTTGATTTTAGACTTCTAGCCTCTAGAACTGTGAGATAATACATTTTTGTTGTTTTAAGTCACCCAGTTTGTGGTATTTTTTCATGGCAGCCCTAGGAAACTAATAAAAGTGGCATGTTATTTAATCTTGAAAAATGTAGCAACACTAAAATTTCAAAGTAATATTACACATTTAATTCCATGTCTGTCAAATGCTTGTGAAAATTTTTAAGACAAGAAAGACCTCTTTTTAAAAAAACTAATTAACGGGCAAATCCTCTTACTGTGAATTTTCCTTGGATCCTTTCAGTGATAGACTGCCATGTCTTTATATCTTACCTTCACCTTTATTTGGCTTAAGTCCACACATAAATTTCTTAGTCTCTTTGGCCTAAAGTGTCAATGGTAAAATGCATATAACTAGACCTGCCCCACACAGTTGCAGTGAGAACAATATTAATGAAACAAAATTTCTGGCCAATAATATATAAGAAGTAGCTGGAAGCTACAGACAGTAACTTCAGGAATAACTTTTTTGGGCTAATATTTTATCAAGGAAATGCTACTTTACCAGGTCAATCAATAAGCTATTTGGTTCAGTTGTTTATAATTATTGAATTCAAGGTATTTTTAAAACTATAAAACATAATGATAAACTATAACTATAAAATTACAGTGATTTAATTTCATTCTTAATTACTATAATCAGGGCAGATCTAATAAGGTAATAAATGTATAGGCATGTAAAATATAATGAAAGCTAAAATAGCACACTAGCTTAAGTTTCTTCAAGTTTGATGTATTATTTCAATAAATATTAATATGTGAAAATGAAAATGAAGAATTTGAATTAATGAAGATTTGGGTTAACCTGAATTGACTCATGCATTTTCTAATGCACACTCTAAATTTCAAATGTTTTTAAAAGCTGAACACAAACATCAGGTTTTATTGTTAAAATAGTTTGCTTGGTGCTAAAGTATACAAGATGTACTTTTGCTGGAGGCATGATTTTTATTTTTTATAAAGCTCTGGTGTGGAATGTACTTTCACTGATTTAAAAAGAAAAACAGAATAGGAAAGCACAAGGCAGCAATAGCAATATTATTTTACAAACTTTCCCCTAAGCTTGTTCAGCCTAGAAGGATCATTTTATTGTATGCAATATTCTTCTCAAAAATATTTAAGTAGCTCAAATTCAAATGAGAAAACAGAAGGATGAAGAATATGAAAAATGGGGAGTGTTCTTTCACATGGATGTGCCCCAATGTTTAAAATTATTCTGGGCAAAACAGAATTATCGAATTATTTAAATACATTGTAATGAGTTTTAAAATTATGAGATTATTACAGATGTATAGTTAGGAAATTTTGTTTTAATTATTCTTTCTTTATAAAATATAAATTATAGAAATAATATTCTGTAGCAAATTTGAGTAACAACTTAGCCATTGCTCACTAGTTTGTTTTTTTTTAAAGATTTATTTCTCACACACACACACACACACTCACACACACACCATTGCCTGCTCTCTGTGTCCATTCACTGTGTGTTCTTCTGTGTCTGTCGTCTCTTTAGGTGGCACTGGGAAACTTTCCTGGGACCTTCTGGACTGGGAGAGAGGCGCTCAATCTCTTGCACCACCTCAGCTCCCTGGTCTACTGTGTCTCTTATTGTCTCTCCTCTGTGTCTCTTTCTGTTGTGTCATCTTGCTGTGCCAGCTCTCTGCACAGGCCAGCACTCCACTCAGGCCAGCACTCCTATGCAGGCCAGCACTCTGCACAGGCCAGCACTCCGTGTGGGCCAGCTCTTCACTCGGCCAGTTTGCCGCATGGGCCACCTTGCCTTCACCAGGAGGCCCCAGGAATCAAACCATGGACCTCCTATATGATAGACAGGAACCCAATCACTTGAGCTACATTGGCTTCCCTGCTAACCAGTTTTAGCCAAGTTTTTTAGGGATGTTTGGCCTAAATTTCCAGGTTTATGCATAATCAATTATTGCAATAACTTTTTTATTCAGTGATTTTCTACATACAAAATTATTCCGTGTTGCAAAGTAACAAACTATTATTATGAAATATTTAAACAGTTGTAAAAATTCCTGTTAGTGTAATTTGTATAGTAATAGAAACCATGTAATGATTCTTTATATAATAAAAAAAATTATGTAATAATTTTTAAATACCAAACTACAATTAAAGCAAAATATTTACTTTATATTCATCATCCTTAAATCTTTTATTTGATAAACACTATTCCAGAAATAACAGCTGGATGATAAGTAAAAATGCAGATTTGAGCAAGCATGGATCAGCAAACTATTCAGGCCATAAGAAAAAAAATGAACAAAATGCAAAGCTTACTTCTTTTCCTCACAAACTAATGTATCACTCTGTATTTCTGTATTAGGTTCATCCATTTAAAAGCCAATTATGACAGATTGTACCATTTACCTAGAAAAGTAGCAGAGATAGCTTTTAACCATTTCTTTGAAATCAGTGAACATTTAGTTTCTCTTGGAATATTGAAATTGTTTACTGAAAAGGGCCAAATATAAATGGATTAAATGGAGCTCTGAAATCACCCATGATATAAAATTCCCAGAAATATTTAAAATTAATATCACAGCATATTAAGACATCAGATATTTGGACTAATCACTAAGAAATGAAACTTGGTTTCTCCCTGAAAATAATTATAATCAAAATAAAGGGAAAATCATCCTTTCTTCAGGAAGCAATTGTTTACAGGCCCTTTAACAAGTATATTGGTGAAGCAAATCACCTCTGGATCCATTTAGGGAACTTTATAATGAACCAAGTTTTACTTTAATTTTTAAATGTCATTCTTGCAAAATATAAATATATAATTAACATATATTATTAGTGCTTAAACACAAATCTGTAACCTCAAGTCCACACACATAATTAGGAGATTACTAATAATATCTCTACCTAGAACGTTGCCTACATATCAAAAAAGAACATTATTATGGCTTTTAAAATAATTTCCCTGTTTTTTAGTACGTACAAATCACTAAAAGCATATTGCTTACTTTTTTTAACTTTTGTTTAAGAATTCAGGCAGTCTGTCTTCAGGAAAAAAATCTTCAATGCATTTTTTCTAAATGCACCACTATTGTTGCAGATAATTGTTATTCATTGATTTTTCACAATTGTATAATATTCCTTTGTCTGAATTATGCTATCAAAGTGATTTGGGTCACTTCCTGTCTTTTGCTAGTAGATTAGCATAGCTCTATTTCTGCATATATTTCCTGGTTTATTATGCAACTACATATTTCTAGTATAAAACTACAAGTGAAATTGCTGGAACACACAGATAACCATCTGAGCATACATGTAACCATGACCAAAGACATGACTCTCCAGAGAAACAGAACCTGGAGGAAAGATAGATATATTATAAAAATTTGCTCACACAGCCATGGTGACTGGCAAACTTGAATGTTGCAAGCTTAATACTCCGATAAATGTAATGCTGAAGTTAAGTCCAAATTTACCATGGGAAGGTGGCTAACAGAAGTTACGACATAAATTTTTTTTTTCTGAAATCCTCAGTTCTGGCTTTTATGGCCTTCAAATAATCATTTGAATGCTTCATTGCATTCAAATCACAATTAAGGGACTCCCCAATTCCTGAGCTCAATCTTCTTTGTTGATTGTAGATGGAATCAGCTGATTATAGATGCAAATCTATCTATGAAATACCATGAAAGTAACAATCAGGCCAGTGCTTGCTTAACTAAACAACTAGATTCCATAACCTAGCCAAGTTGGCACATGAAATTAACCATCTCAACTATGTTCAGCTTCACAAGATAATTCAAAATTGTTTTCCAATGTAGCTGTACCAATCACAAGCCACCTTTAATATGTACGTTTTCTTTGATTCACATGCTCAGAAGCACTTGATAAATTCATTTTTGCCATTCTAGATATTGTAATATATGTCATTGTGGCTTTAATTGGCATTTTTCTGATTTCTAATGAGGTGAACATCTCACTAGAACATCAATAAAGATATCCTATTTCCTCTTCTAAAAAGTGATTATTATTGTGTTTGCTTATTTTTATCTATTGTCTTTTTTATTTTTAAATTGATTTGTAGTTCTTTATATATTTTAAATAATAATCCTCTTTGAGTTCTATGTATGACGAATACCTTCTAGATTGTGGCTTGCTAATCATGCATTTTGATGTGTAGTATTTATAACATAAGCAGCATATTTATAATCATAAAATAATCATTATTTTCCTTTAAATGATTAGAACTTTTATGTTTTGCTTAATTAACCTTTCACCACCTTGAATTCGTGAAAATACATTTTGGTAGTTCTTATAACATTGCTTGCTTTTCACAGCTTCTGGTTTTTTGTGTTTGTTTGTTGTTTGTTTTAAAAGGGACTTTTTTCTTGATCTAAGATGCAATTCATAATGGTCATATCATAGTAATATCTGTTGGAAATACAAAGAGAAACTCACAGAAATGCATTCAAATAGTAGTCCACATAGAGTTCTATTGTGTACTAACAAAGAGAAATCATGCATTTTTTAAGTCTCAAGGTGTCATTCACAAAATTCATCTGTAAAGTTGGAAACCAAAAAATCTAAGTAAATTACAAAATACAGAAAGTTTCCAGGTTACATGCTGAACAAAATTAATAAAATAGAAATTAATTTAAAAATATATAGAGAAAAACATTAAAAAACACTCTTCTAAATGACTCTTGAATGAAATAGGAAATCCACATTGCAATTAAACAATAAGAACAACAGATTTGGAACATTATACACTCATTAAAAAAAAACATTATACACTCATTAAAACCAAAACCTCGCTCAGAAGTTAAATGAGGAAAAATGGCAGGATAGAAACAAAACTTGCAGGTCAAGAATTTAGAAAAACAGCAAAACAAACCTAAGAAAATAATGAGAAATATATTAAGAAGACTGCAAATATAATTAATATATTAAAATATTAAAAATCAAAATGTATAAGTTAAAGAACTGGGTTGTTGTCTTTTTATTGTTTGTTTTTTATTGTTGCATTGTAGGATTTCTTTATATTTGCTTGATATTAGACCCTTATCAGATATGTAGTTTCCAAATATTTTCTCCCATTGAGAAGGCTGCCTTTTCATTTTCTTGACAAAGTCCTTTGAAGCACAAAAGTGTTTAATTTTCAGAGGTACCATTTATCTATTTTTTTCATTTATTGCTTGTGCTTGGGTGTAAAGTTTATGAAATCATTGCCTACCACAATATCTCAAAAATGCTTCCCTACAATTTCTTCTAGGAGTTTTATGCTCCTGGATTTATATTTAGGTCTTTGATCCACCTTGAGTTAATTTTTTATAGGGTGTGAGATAGGGATCCCCTTTCATTCTTTTGGATATGGATATGCTCTTTATCACGTTGCAGCAGTTTCCTGCTATTCTTATCTTTTGAAGTGTTTTTATCAAGAAAGAATGTTGGATTTTGTCAAATGCCTTTTCTGCTTGAAATAAGCCAGACACAAAAGGAAAAATATTGTATGACCTCATTGATAAGAACTAACTATAGTGAGCAGATTCATGGAAGTAGAGTATGGAAGATAGGTTACCAAGATATAGAATGGAGTAGAGAATGGGGAGTTGATGCTTAATTTGTATAGAATTTATAATTAGGTTGTTTGTAATAGTTTGGTAATGGACAGAGGTGATGGTCGTGTAGCAGTGAGAATGTAATTAACAGTGCTGAAGTGTATGTATGAACATGGCTAAAAGGGGAAGTTTTGGTTGAATATACTGCTAGAACGAAGTCTAGAGGATAAAATTTGTGATTTAAAACACAATGAACCCTGTGGTGGCCAAGGACTGTGGTTAATAATAGAAATATAAGAATGTTCTTTCAGGATCAATAACAAAATTATATCACTAGTACAGGGTGTTGATAGTGGGGTGGTATGTGGTAAAAATGTACTGTATTAGTCAGCCCAAGGGGTGCTGATGCAAAATACCAGAAATTGGTTGGCTTTTATAAAGGGTATTTATTTGGGGTAGAAGCTTACAATCACAAGGCCCCAAAGAGTCCAACTCAAGGTACATAAGAGGTACTTTCTCACCCACAGTCTATTGCCATGTATTGATGCAACATGGGAGAAGATGTCTGAAAGGGTCCAGTCTTCCTCCTCCTACTAAGGCTCCATGGTCCTAGCTTCTTCCATTTTCAGCCGCAGGCTGGGACAAGTCTTGTCTCTCTCCCAGGGCTTGTTTCTCTCCGGGCTCAGCTGCTCTGCTCTCTCCACAAGGCCAGGTGAAAACTGTCAGGCAAATGGCTCATCTCTCTTCCTGGGGGGCCTCTGCCATGTCAAATGGAGCCTTCTCTCTTTCCTCTTGTATCTGCTTCTCTGAGTATTTACTTCCTAGGCTCCAGCATTAAAACTCCAACTTTCTCTTCTGCCATATTTTCTCTGTAAGTCCCCGCCCCCTTGGCTCAACATCATAGTGACGTGGCCCAATCAAAGCCTTAATCATAATTTAATCAAGTAAGAGTGAAATCTCTGAATCCAATACAAACTAATGTACCCAGAGGAACAAGACCAATTTACAAACATAATCCAATATCTATTTTTGGAATTCATAAATAATACCAAACTGCTACATGTACCTAAAGCAATTTATGGACTTTAGTGAACAGTAATATTTTAATATTCTTGCATTGATTGTTACAAAGTTACCACACCAATGTTTAGTGTCAAAAATGAGGGGAGGAGGTTATAGGAATTTTGCATTTCTTGTTCTTAAATAAATGTTATAAGCCACAGAAACATCTAAATTTCCTATTCAGTTATAATGTTTGACTCTGAGGCTTCTCTGAATGCAGATGCAGCCTGCTGCAGGTCAAAGCTTCATCATCAGGGAAAAAAAAGGGAAAGCAGATTTATACATGAGAATCAAGGCAAGTATATAAGTTATGTTCTACCTTCTACCTGTCTGTCAGTTAACATAACCTTGGTAAAAAGGTAAAGGTAGGATATGTTCAGCTGACCTGACATACAGGGCCTTTTGAATATCTTGAACATTACATAGCTACATACTTCTATGGGATATAAATGAAACCTTGTTGTCATTAAGTATGTTTTCTGGTAGATAGAGGCCCAAACAGTAGCTAACAAAATATTAAACTTCCTTCCTGGGGAAATCCTGCTACTTTCTCAAATAAGATGGCAAAATGCTCTGGAATATATCAGTGTTGCCTAAAAAAATAATACAGGTCAATAAGCCAAACCCTTGATCTTAATGCCTGCACTTATGAAATTTATTCCTGTAATAATGAAATTAAGCCAAATTATAATTAATGCTGAAGAGTTACCTCCTAAAAACCTCCTTGTTACTTAAATGTGGTCTCTCTCTAAGCCAAACTCTACAAAGAAACTCACTACCTTCCCCCCAACATAGGACATGACTCCCATGGATAAGCCTCCCTGGCACTGAGAGATTATTACCAAGCATTAATCAGCAATCTATTTGGAGAAAGACCTTCATGAAAAGGGGGAAGTATTAAGTAAAATAGAGTTTTTGTGGCTAAGAGATTTCAGAGTAAGTTGAGAGGTCATTCTGGAGTCTAAGCTTATGCAGGTCTCAGCCAGACTCCACAAAATGGTGCAGTAAACAAAGCCTCAAACAAAAGTGCTCCTGAGGGCCCTAGGGACATCTGGATACCATAGGCAAGCCACATGGCCACACAAAATCAACGCCACCTTGGCAGGCCATATCTGGGAATATATGAAAATCTATTTCCCCAATATAACATAATTATACTCATTTATATTTCCCCTAATCATGATTTTTCTACTCCTTTTATTTAAATGTATAATTTTCAATTTACCTCAATTTCTCAGAGACGTAAATCTTCAGATTTGTTCATATACCCATTGAACCCTGAAACCCAGCAGATATGTGGCCAGCTCCTTCTTTCAAGTTCTTTGGGCTTGCCCTGTATAACTAACAAAATAATTATGATAGACCAGTCCCATCCCCAAAGCAAGGAGTATCTTCAACTGCAAGTAAAACAATTCCATTCCTCTGCCCCATAATATCTACACTCCTCAGCCTGAAGCAGTCAGAGTGGGCATTGCCCCAAATCCCTCAAGACTGAGGAGTGAACAAAAATAAGGGGGGAGGAGGGGTGGGAGTGTAACCACTTGTGTTAACTGAGTAACTTGTAATATTGATATTAAAAAAAAAAAAAAAAACCTCTTAAATTTAAAAAAAAATGGAGCATGTCTTAGTTTGCCAGGACTGCTATGACAAATGTCACAAAGCTGGTTGGCTTAAACAACAGGAATTTATTGCCTTATGGTTTGGGAAGCTAGAAGTCCAAAACCAAGTTCTTGAGAGGCCATGTTTTTTCCTGGAATATATAGTGTGCTGACGCTGGCTACAGCAATCATTGAGTTTCTTTGGCATGCATCTCAGCCTCCAAAACATGGCAAGCTGCCTCATTCTCTGGCTTTTTCTAGTTTTTTGGCTTCTACTTCCGTGTCCAATTTTCTTTGCTTATAAAGACTTCAACCATATGTATTAAGGCTCACCCTGATTCAATTTGGCCTTATCTAAATAGGAATTTCAAAGATACTATTCACAAATGAGTCTGCACCTCAAATAGTACAATCTTTATCACACCCACAGGACTAGGAATTAGGACTTAAATATGTCTTATAGGGGACATGATTCAATCCCCAAAAGAGTCAGATATTTTATTACAGCAACCTTTTAAACCAAATAAAAATCATATGTATAAGTTAACAAAAAACCCTTACCATTAACTCCAATCAATATTCAGATATATGAGATGAAAAATTCCATATAATTATAGCTTTGCCTGGCAGGTATAAGCACACAATCCTCAAAATCTCACAGCATCTCATATATGTTCATGGAATATTTCTAAACTTTAAATAATCAGATGATATGTTTTCCTTATTATCATATTATATATAAGAGAAGGAAGTCAGAGAACTATATCTATATAATCCCAAAACATCCAGGCAATTCCACTTAAAACTCACTCAACTCAATGTGAAGATAATAATTCAATTATCAGTTTAGATAGTTCTAAACACTTAGTAAGCATGTTCAACAAATTTTATAGGAAATACAAACATTATGTTTTGTTTGCTTCTAGATAGTCCATGGGAGAATGTAAAAGAATGGTTCTATAACACAAAAGACTCTGAACACTTAACTTGGATTTAATTTTATATGTTAAGATGACCTTTGATATATATTGTTTATGTAGAGATTCACTGCCTTCACCATTTTTTAATTTAGCAATTTGCAAAGGGAACAGGAAAAAAAAGATCACAGATAAACCACCAATAAAATTTGCTGTAGACTCTAATACACCCCATTCCTCTCAGATAAAAAAAAAAATGGTTTTTTAGAATCAATCCCACATTAGCCTTAGTTGTCAATAACTCTCCAGGCATAATAAATCAACCTTACATGTTTTTTCTTAACCTTCAGAAAATATCACTAGTCCTTACAGTGATTACTAAACATTCCTATTTTTTAAAGGATTCTGAATACATTACACTGTAAAACCTAATGGTTAATAATGGAATTTTGATGTCAGACAAGCTTGGGTTCAGTTCCTATTTTTTGCAACCACTGCTACATGAAATTTTCAAAGTTAAAATTGCTTGCATATCAATCAGAATGTTTAGCATACTTAACTTTCTGATTTAGCAGTAGCTACCTGTCCATAGTCTCTAAATGATCAATTTTAGTACTATATGATCCTGCCTTTTCTTGTCCTCACTCAAAAAAAAATGAACCAAGAACTGTCCACTCAATCATTGGCTCAAGCACCCCCTGACTAAAGTCATATTTGCTCCTAGAAAGTCAATGAAGTTATTCTCAAAAGGTCATATACAGTCAGCCATCAGCACCAGAAGCACATCTGCAAAGAAAAAGAAGGATCTGCACAAAAAGCTGCAGAAATGAGCTTTCAGCACTATAGGAAGCTGAGGAAGAAGCCTCAGTTTCTACATTTTCATTTCCTACTACCATAAGATAGATGTGTACTTCATTTCTTTACTTTGGATGTCAGTGAGATTGTTATGTTCTTTTAATAAAGCCCCCTTTGTAGGAAAAAACTTAAATGTATTTCAGTTACTTGCAATGAGAATCTTGACAAATATAATTAGTCTCCTTAAGTCTCAGTTTCTTCATATATAACATGGGGATAATAATGCTCACTTCACCATGAAGTTGTGAGAAAATAAATGAAATGCAGCACTAGCACCTGACATATACTAAGCATTTAGTAAATGGTAGTTTTTCCTATTTTTTTCACTCAATGTCAGAGTCATCCAAAGACTTTTAGTGCATAGTTAACCAGGACTGTCTTTTATTTATTTATTTTTTTAAAACCAGGAGGTCCCGGGAATTGAACCCAGGTCCCTCCATATGGGAGACGGACGCCCAATCATTTGAGCCACATCCATTCCCCAGGACTGTTTTTAAATGTTGAGTACTCTTTGCTACCATTTTGTGAAATAACTACAATAGCTGAGGCTTTATTATATTGTCTTCAAGATAGGAAGAGATAGCAGAGAAATGAAAACATGTTAGAAATTTAAAAATCATCAGTGAATCAAGATGTGGGCTCCCCAAGTAAATTATTTCCATGTTCACAATGGTTAGTTTATATGAAAGTTCTACTCTACTTCAAAATATCCAATGAATTTGGTAATCTGGGAGATAACATCAAATTACAGATAAAATTAAACTCAATGTTTATTTTGAATTTTGTGTTTCAGAGATGGTTACAAGTTTCTAGTTAGTTGTAACTTAAACCTTGACTAACTTTGTGAAATTATTTTTACTCCCAACATCTTTAAAATACATAAAATGATTTGAACTATGAGAAGAATATGAACAAGTAAAGATATTAAGATGGTGTTAAGAACCAGATATTGGTTTTCTGAGTCCAACTGTTCTCTTAATTAAAAAGCTATAGTGCTTTAGCTAGATATTAGGTTTTCTAAGTCACAGATCCCTTATTTGTTAAATTGGAGAAGGAGCAGGCAGTGGTATTATAAAATCAGTGATCATTAATTGCTTTAGATTGAAATATATTTAAGTCTTCCAATTTGGAATCCAGAGAAGACAGATTAAAGTGGTGCTGATGTTCCATGACCCAAATGAGTACAGAACTTTTCTGATGTAAAGGCATTTACATGAAGACATGCTTGCCAGCTAACAGTTCCCTGATATACTTGAACTATATTTTCAGTTCTGAAAGAAAATATAGTTATACTGTAATAGTCTTGCTTTGCAGAGTTCAAACCCCGATAGCATATGATAAGTTAATAATATATAAATTAATTTAATGAAAGTTACCTTATATTTTTAGTGGGGGAGTGGCTGACTCTCTCATAGGTTGTCAGATCCTTTCATAATACATGATGTATGCATTTGTGGCTGCCTAAATTATATTTAACCAGCTCTACATTTTTATGTTTCCCCCCTGAATACATACAATTTTTCCAACATGGAATTTTTAAAACTTACAAATAGGCATAGATGTGAGCTTTAGGATTCTTAGATATTTACTCTAGTTTAGACAGAGAAGAGACTAAGTTTAATATTTAAAGGGGCAGGGTGAACATCTAATTCTGCTAGTGTGGATTATGGCAAAGGCAGTATGCTTTTGCAGTCATTAATGACAGTGAAAGCTTCCTTAATTTGAAATTTCTGGTAATGGCAAATACAGATGTTCCTTTGGCTAAGCCTTCTTAGATGAATCCTGAAAACCCAACCTAGAGCTTATTTCTTTATTCTTTTCAACAATTATATGAGCTAGTGTTCTAGTTTGCTTTACTGCTCAAGCAGATACCATGAAATGAATTGGCTTTAATAATGGGAATTTATTAGCTTACAAGCTTTCAGTTTTGAGGCAGGAAAATGTCCAAATCAACGCATTATCAGGCAATGCTTTCTTCCTGAAGACCAGCTGCCAGCAATCCTGGACTTGCTATCACATGACAAGGCATATGGCAACATCTGCTGATCTCTCCCTTCTCTTCTAGGTTTCCTTGCTTCCACCTTCTTGCTACTGTGGCTTTTTTCTCTCTTTGTCTGAATTCCATTCTTTTATAAAGGACTCCAGTAAGAGGATTAAGCTCTACCCTGAATGAGGTGGGTCACACCTTAACTGAAGTAGCCTCATCAAAATGTCCTAATTATAATGGATTAAGATCCTACTTACCTAAAGATCCTACTCACACTGGGTCCATACCCACACGAATGGATTAACTTTAAGAATATACTTTTCTGGAGGTACATACAGTTTCAAACCATCACAGCTAGATATTATCTTTTTTATATATATTTTATTTTATTTTATATACTTTCTATGTATAATATATTTTATATTAGATATTATCTTTTAAAAATCCTTTTATACTTATACTAATTAGAGTATACCCCAAACTTTTTTTTTTAATTACCAAATTTGGGGTTTACAGAAAAAAAATGGATTGTTCTTAACAATAATTCTTACTAATAAAATCACTGTTATAAGGAGTGAGTAGAGCAATAGAACCTTAAGGAAATGAGAATCTCAGATTGTCTATTTTACTAAGTTAGAGTGGAAGACAGTGAGCTTCTGCCTATCATTAGAAAATTAAACAGGGAAACAGTTAATTTATACTGGTGGTCACTTTGAATAGGTTGTTTGTTGGTTTGTTGACAACAAAGCTTGGATAAACCAGATAGCTGCTTAGCTGATCTTAGCTTAGGTCATTATTATGAGGTGCAGGAAACAAAGGATGTTGGGAGAATTGTTGCTTCTAACTATGCTAGAGGTTTTAAAGAAAGAAAAATAACTATTTGGGGCATTTAGTAAATTCAGACTCCAAGACTTACTGCCCTACAATTATCAGCAGATATGATCCCTTCTGATGATGTGGCCCTGCTTTATTTGAAGCCAACTTGCAAGGGGGTTCACATTCTTTTTATTCCCTTGTATTATGATTCCACATTGTACTCCAGACCTATAATCAGTATCAGATCTCAGGATGACCCTAAAATTAATTGCAAAGCTTGAAAATTTGGAGTAATTTTATAGTGGCCAAAGCCTGGAACATATCTGTGGAAATGGATTCTGATGGCGTTAGACCAGGACAAAGGAACATAATTGTAGATTTTTATGGATTTGTCCTTATGGATGCACTTTGCAGAGATCCTGAATTCAAGATACAACAAGTTGAGATATGTTTGTTTTATTGAATGACTAAAACCTAGACTGAAAGGTGGACTACCTTAAAAGAAGTTCAGATATCAGAAAATCCTCAGTATAGTAGAAAGAAAGTACCAAGATCTAAGGAGAAAATCCTGTGCAACATACTTGCTTAGACTTTAACTACATCTTTATAGCAGATCCTGAGGAGACTTCCTTTATCATATCATGGAGAAATGAATGGTTAAGGAGAGTACAACTTTAAATAGAGAGCTTCTATAGAGAGCTGTGTGGTTGCATGCTTTAGAATGGAAAGGAAAGCAGGAGATGATGCCATTAAAATGGGCTCTGTGAACATAAAGAGGATGATGTGATTCCAGTATAGCAGGTACCAAGTAGTTATTCATAACACCAGACAGGAGAGTTGTTATCCTAGGACACTAGTCAGCAATGCCAGAATAATAAACAAAAGTGTTTGACCAACAGGGTTCTTTGAGTATGACTCTTTGGTCATGTGATAGTACAAAAAATGATAGATATCCCACCAAGTTACTACATGTTCTGTAACATCAAATTGACTTTAATCTGGAAAAGAGTACCATCATTACCCAGATAGCCCTTGAGCCTCTTGAAAGGAGACTCCAGATTCTCTTAATAAAAGATCCAACACTTTTATAAGCATTAACTACTGGAAACCTACCAGGGTCTCATGGTCAAAATCTGAGAAAGAGTCCCTCGTGTATCTGCATAGGAAGGGAAACAGTATTTATTGAAAAATATCCCTATAGCCTTCTCCTTAACAAAAACTAAGTCTTCAGGGGAAAGAACTATGCCAGAGCATTATTCCAGCTAAGGGAAACGCATTGTGCTTACTCCAGTCCCCTCTAACCTTCCTGTTTCACCTAGTAGGAAACAAACAAAGCAACATATTCAAAACGGGTCAGCATGTCAAGGAAATAGATTTAGAATCTGCTGCCAGGAAATAATAAGCAGTCATTAAATAAAAGTTAAATCAGTGGGGAAACATTTGTGAAGGCCCTAGCTCCAAGACAGAAGCCCACTAAAAGGCTGTGATCTAATTGGAAGTTTGTTCAATGCTCCCCACTCCCACATCTTACCACCACAGCAACAACTCCACTATAATAAAAGTAGACTCAAGTGGAGAGCTATAAGGCATATATTTTCTTTGAGGAGGAGTATTTAGAGAAGTCCAAAATTAAGAGGAAAGACAAGCACAAGAACACAAAGACACAAGAGGAATTTGAAGCTTCTAGCATTATAGCAAACATTCAACACAGCCTAACTCCTAGCCTGATTAACATAAATTCTGATCACTAAAGACCTATTTACCTTAGTTTCTATTATACAATACAACATGTTAGCTTTCAACAAAACAATTACAGGTATGACAACAGGCAAGAAAAAAGACAGCCTGAAATGATAAAGCAACTATCATAACCAGAATCAGAAGGACAAGATGACAGAATTATCACACAAAGGATTTAAAATAATCATTATTAATATTTTAAGAGCTCTAAAGGGAGAAAAAGTAGACAATATGCAAGAAGAGATATGTAATATAAGAGGAGAAATGGAAATTATAAGAAAGGATCTAAAAGGAACATTTAGTAAAATTAAAAAATCAAGTAACAGAAATGAAGAATGCCTTTGAATAGCCTCATCAGTAGACTTGACACAGGTAAGGAAGAATCAGTAGGCTGAAATCAGGTTAAAAGAAACTTCCCAAACTAAAAACACAAAGATAAAAAAATTTAAAATAATAAAACAGTGAAAAAAATGACATCTGAGAACTGTGGAACAATATAAAAAAGTATAATATATGTTGTATTATTCAGCCAAAGGGATGCTAATGTGAAATACCAAAAATGGGTTGGTCTTTATAAAGGGTAGTTATTTGGGGTAGAAGTCCACAGATACCAGGCCATAAAGCATTACGTTTCTTCTCTCACCACAGTCCATTGCCACGTGTTAGAGCAAGACAGCTGCCAGCGTTTGCCAGGGTTCAGCCTTCTTGGGTTCCTCTCTTCCCGGGGCTGCGTTTCTCTCTGGGCTTAGCTCCTGTTTCCTCCACAAGGTCAGCTGTAGACAATCAGGCAAATGGCTGGCTTCTCTTCTCCTGGAGCCTTCTTTCCAACATCAAAACTGCTTCTCAAAAACTTCTTCCACTCTGTTCTTTGCCTTACCTTTTATATTTGATTCCCCACCCACCAAAGGGGTGGGGCTTAATGCCCTACTGATGTGGCCCAGTCAATGCCCCAATCATAACTCAATCATGCCCAGATTAACAGATCAGTTTACAAGCATGATCCAATTATATTTTTGGAATTCATAATTACATCAAACTGCCCAACGGCCACATATGTATAATTGAAATACAAGAAAAAGAAGAAAGAAAGAAACTAGCAAAAAATATTTGATATTAACAATTGTAAAGAACTTTTTCAAAGTAATGACACACATGAAACTATAGCTCCAGGAAGCTCAGAAAATAATAAGCAGGATACATACCCAAAGAACTACACCTAGGCACACCATATTCAAATTGCTGGAAACCAAATATAAAGAGAAAATCTTTTCATAATGTAGAGGAATACAACATTTTAAGCATTGTAAAGGACATCTTATCAGATACTTTGCAAACAAGAAAAGAGTGAGCAAAATATTTCAAGTGTTGAAAGAAAAGAACACCAGCCTAAAATTCTATATCCAGAAAATTTTTACTTCAAAATATAAGTAGAAATAAAGATTTTCTCAGACAAACAAACAGAAACTGAAGAAATTCATCACCATGAGATCTTCCCTACAAGAAATATTAAAAGAAGCTAGTTAGGCAGAAGAAAAATGATATAGGTGAGAAATTTAGATGTACATAAAGAAAGAAAAAGCCTCAAAGAAGGGATAAATGAAGATTAAAAAGGGATTTCGCTTTTATTATCTTAATTGATCTAAAAGATAACTGCTTCTTCGAAGTAGTAATGGTTACAACGCATTGGGTGATTTTAGTAAGTGGAAAAGTGAAATAAAGGATAGAACTATAACAAAAAATGGGAGAGAAAAAGTGGGAATATTCTGTTAAAAGGTACCTGAAATACACTTGATGTTTTATAGTGCAGTTCTTTAAAAATTCAACTTTATTTATTTTATTTAAACCTAATAACAAGCTCAATTTTTTCTCTAGCATTCTGAAATATGAATCAATGAGCACAGATTGGTTAAATGGCATGACCAACTGCATGGGTTGGGCCATGCCTGCAAGCTACTGCTGCAGTTTGGGGTGCTCTTCTGCACCATCCTCCTCCTGCTCTGGGTATCTGACTTTCTCTCTGTCTTCTACTATTCCTACATGCTAACAGTCAGCCACCTCAGCCCCATGCATTTCTACTACAGAACTGACTGCGATTCCTCTGTCTCCTCACTCTGCTCCTTACTGGTTAAAGGTGGAATGATCAAGTGCTGATGTATGGACAGCCATACTGTGTTACTTCAGAGCTTGAGTTGCCAGAGTCCCCTATCACTCAGGATTAGGGCATGTTTTTTTTAATATATTTAAAAAGTTTATTGAAGTATATCATTCATATATAAACATACATAAACAAAAAGTATATAGTGAAAGTTTTGAACTTACAAAACAACCATGCATAGCATCATACAGAGCTATCATACCTCACCCTACTAACAATACCTAGCATTGTTGTGAAACATTTTTAACAAATGATTAAAGAGCATCCTACTAACCAAAGTATCTTACATTTGGTCTATTTTACCCCAACCCACTCTATTATTATTATATCACTCATACATGAACATGCATAAACAATAAGTGTATAGTAAAAGTTGTGAAATTGCAAAGCAAACACACATAACATCATACTGGGGTCCCAATACATCAACCCACCACCAACACCTTGCATTGTTGTGAGATATTTGTTATAAATTATGAAAGAATACTGTCAAAATCTTACTACTAACTATAGTCTATATCTTACTTTTGGTGTACTGTTCCCCCAACCCAACCTATTATTATTTTTTTAAATATATTTTTATTACAGAAGTTGTGAACTTCCAAAACAATCATGCTCATGTGCAGAATTCCCATACAACAGCCCTCCATCAACGTACCACACCATGGTGGAACATTTGTTACAGATTGTGAGATAATATCATCAGATTATTACCACTAACCATGGTCCATAGCATACATTTGGCACGCTTTTTCCATACCCCACCCCATTATCAACACAGTACATCTTTGGCATAGACACATGTATATTAGAGTATTACC
>JAQZBX010051015.1:0-19499 GCA_029593785.1 Cabassous unicinctus | reverse complement strand
CATAGTATTCACTGTCAGCATCTGAGCTCATCTCCAAACTGGTAGCATAATAGCCAGATCGTGGGGCTTAATTTGCTTCCCAGTTCTTGCTGGATAGGAATCCTGAAAAATTGGTTTGGGAGATGATGAACGATTGTGGAGCTCAGACACCTACGTGAATGACTTTGGGAAGAGAGCCAAGCTTTCAGCCACCCAGCAGCTGGAAGAGAGGACAGAGCTTTGGAATGTCTTACCGTGGCATCTTCCCCGGCGTAGTGGTTGAGGACCTGGAGCCCACCTGGATGCCTGTCAGCCCACCTGGTGACATTGTAGACCTTGCGATTGATCACCAACCACTTGTCGGTCTCCTCATTGTGTCTCTTGATCTCCTGCCAGGTATACGTGTTGAGGCATTTCCCTGGTATGTCAGGCTTCCCATTTGCCTCCTGTTTTACAAAGACTTTAGCTTCCCCGTTTGGTATTTGTTTCCCATTTGTGTGATGTTTCTTTGCTAGGTGCCGCTGACTCTTTTCTATGATGTTCCCATTGCTCTCATACTTTTCTTCAAACTTCATCTTCATTGAACCCCTGGGATTTCTGGTTGATGCTTGAAATCTCTAATACTAAAATGACCCCTTTTCTCCCTTTTTATTCTATTAAAGTGTAATACCTACACAGATATCTTCTTCTTTTAGCCTAGTTGTCTCTCACAAAGCTGACAGCAATCACCTTCCTGCCTCTTACTTTTCTCTCCGGAATCTTTTCTGCCTTTTGTCTTGGAAGGCATAGCCACCTTTCTCTCTTCAAGCCTCCTCTCCCTGAAGACTGGACTTGGAGCAGCATCCTCCTTCATTCTTAAGTGCCCCTTAATGAAGAGCTGGGACCAATTGGCTGGCTGGATGTTGCTGCCTGCCCCGGGAGGAGGCACTAAACTTTGAGGCGCCTACACTGCAGCTTGCTGGGTTGGGTTCACTAACTTCCTGACGTGCCTGTGAATGGAGACATTCAGATTTCTTAATGCAACACATGAGCAAAAGCTGTCAAAATCTCCAGGGTGACATGAATGCTTGGTTGGCTTGGGAAATGGTCTTTTTGGCAGTTGTTTCTCTCTGGGGCTTTTAAGTTGTTTTAAAAAAATACTTGAGTTTCATTTTACCAAAAGTAAACTATTATCCAAACTATTTTTTTTTCAGTTCCTTACTAAAAATGTCTAAATCTGTAGTCATGCCTAAAGATAATAGCAACTAATGTTTGCTAAAACACACTATGGTTTATAGATCCCTCATCACATGCTTTATCTCATTTAATCCTCACATCAATCTTTCGAGGGAGGTGCTATTAGTGTCCCATTTTCCAAGAGAAAACAAGCTTGAAGACCTCAGGTAACTTGCTTGAATCATACTGGGAATGAGAAGTAAGTTGATGCATGAATCCAGATTTTTCTGATTCTAGATTCTGCGTTCTTTCCTCTCTACTCCCTTACCTAGGGTTAGACACATATAATAAGAGCTTGACTCTGTGATTTAGAAACAAGACAGAATAAGAGATTCTTGGATGGTGATGGAGGGAAAGGTCTTAATTTTTAGAAAAGAGGCAGCATGAAATAATAGAAGAACATTCTCATATTTGGGGACATAACCTTACTAAATCTTCAATGATTCAATCCAAGATTTATGTACCAAGAGATTTATTGCAGTACTAATTTTTTTAAAAAACAAATAATTTTTTTTTTTTTTTTTTTTTTGCAGTACCAGGGCCAGGGATTGAACCCAGGACCTTATATGTGGAAAGCTGGCACTCAACCACTGAGCCACATAGGCTTCCCTGAGTTGGTTTTTTTTTGTATGTTTGCTTGTTGTTTGACTTTGTTTTTAGGAGGCACTAGGGACTGAACCTGGGACCTCCCATGTGGGAAGCAGTTGCTCAACCACTTGAGACACATCCATTCCCAAACAAATTGATTTTATTGATACATATTAATAAAGCATACAACTCATCCAAAGTGTACAATCAATGGTATTTGGTATAATCACATAGTTGTACATTTCATCACTTCAATCATTATTAGAGCATTTTCATTATTTCAATAATAATAATAAACAAAAAACAGATAAACATGAAAATTCTTCATCTCTCAATCTATCTATATTTTCCCTGCTGTACATAGGTGCTATTTCTGGCTATTCTTGCAAAATTATTTGTTTATTTATTAAGCAGTTTTATTGAAATATGCTCACATACCATATGACCTATCCAAAGTGTATAATCAACAGCTTTTAGTATAATCACAATGTTGTACATTCATCACCACAAAAGATTTTAAACAATTTCATTACTCCAAAAAATAAACTCTACAGTCCTTAGCATTCCTTCCCCAGTCCTATATAACCACTATCTAATTTCATCTTTAATAAATTGATTTATATTTATATTTTATATGAAAAGAATCATACAGTATGTAGTGCTTTGTGTCTGGTTTCTTTCACTTAGCATAGTGGTTTTTTTTGGTCTGAAATTAACATTTTGTAGTATTAATATACATTTGTTCAGCTTCAAAGAGAAACATCTTATATATGCAATTTTACTCAAATTCATAGTTCACATGTGGTTTTACTATGCTATACAGTTCCATGTTACATTTTTTAGCTTTTCTTTTAGTAATATACATGACTTTAGAATTTTCCTTTAAACCACTTTCACACCCATATAATAGCATTGCTAGTTACAAACATTATGTTGGGCTTTCGCCTTTTCTATTCATTTCCAAAGATTAACACACATCCTTTTTTACTAATTCCGCACAAGTTAACCCTCAGCTTTCCATTCTCTAAACTCATTCTATTTTCTGGTGACCCATATTCAAGTTAGTAACTCCATGAGATGATATACTTGTGTATTTAGTTCATAGCACAGTCATACAATATTTGTCCTTTTGTGTATGGCTTGCTTCACTCAACAGAATAGCCTACAGTTTCATTCATGTTGTCATATGGTTTATGACTTAATTTCTTCTTACAGCTGCATAATATTCCATTGTGTGACTACATCACAGTTTGTTTATCCATTCATCAGTTGATGGACACCTGGGTTGTTTCCATCTTTTGGCAATCATGAATAATGCCGTTGTGAACATCAGTGTGCAGATGTCTGTTCATGTCACTGCTCTCAGTTCTTCTGGGTATATACCCAGTAGAGGTATTGGCAGGTCACATGGCAAATCTATATTCAACTTCTTTAGGAACTGCCAAAGAGTCCTCCACAGTGGCTGTATCATTCTACATTCCCAACAATGGTGAATAAGTGTTCCTATCTCTCCACATCCTCTCCAACATTTGTAGTTCTCTGTCTTTCTAATAGTTGACATTCTGATAGGTGTGAAATGAAATTGCATTGTAGTTTTGATTTGCAGTTTCCTAATTAGTAGTGACATTTTTCCATGTGTTTTTTCGCCATTTGTATTTTTTCTTTGGGCAAATATCTATTCAAGTCTTTTGCCCACTTTTTAATTGGGTAGTTTGTCTTTTTATTGTTGAGTTGTAATATTTTCCTATTTATCAGTGATATTCAGCCCTTATCAGCTATGTGATTTCCAAATATTTTCTCCCATTGAGTCAGCTGCCTTTTCACCCTTTTAGCAAAGTTCTGTGATGTGCAAAAGTGTTTAATTTTGAGGAGGTCCCATTTATCTGTTTTTTTCTTTTTTTTGCACATGCTTTGGATGTAAAGTCCATGAAACCACCACCTACCACAATGTCTTTAAGATGTTTCCCTACATTTTCTTCTAGTAGCTCTATGGTCCTGGCTTTTATATTTAGGTGTTTAATCCAATTTGAGTTGATTCTTGTATAGGGAGTGAGATAGGGGTCCTCTTTTTCTTCTTTGGTTATGGATATCCAGTTCTCCCAGTGCCATTTGTTGAAGAGACTGTTTTGTCCTGTCAACATGGACTTGGTAGGTTTGTCAAAAATCAGTTGGCCATAGAGGTGAGGGTGTATTTCTGGGCTCTCAATTCTATTCCACTGATCAATGTGTCTATCTTTATGCCAATACCATGCTGTTTTGTCCACTGTAGCTTTATAATATGTTTCAAGCCACATAAATTCCTCTCATGTCATTGTTCTTTTTTAGAATGCTTTTGGCTATTCAGGTGTGCTTTCCCTTCCAAATGAATTTAGTAATTGCCTTTTCTATTTCTGTAAAGTAGGCTGTTGGAATTTTGATTAGTATTGCATTAAATCTATAAATCAGTTTGGGTAGGATTGACATCTTCATGCCATTTAGTCTTCCCAACCATGAACATGGACTGTCTTTTCATTTGTTTAGGTCTTCATTGCTTTCTTTTAGCATTGTTTTGCAGTTTTCTGCATATATATATGTCCTGTACTTCTTTGGTTAAATTGATTCCTAAGTATTTAAGTCTTATTGTTGCTATTAAGTGGAAATTTTTCTCTGATTTCCTCCTTGATTGTTCAATACTACTCTACAGAAATATTACTGATTTTTGCATGTTTACTTTGTATCCTGCCACTTTGCTGAATTTGTTGATTAGCTCAAGTAGCTTTGTCATAGACATTTCAGAATTTTCAGATATAGGGTCATGTCATCGTCAAATAGCAAGAGTTTTACTTCCTCTTTTCCTATTTGGATGCCTTTTTTTTTCTTGTATGATTGTTCTAGTTAGAACTTCTAGCACAATATTGAGTAACAATCATGAGAGTAGCCATCCTTGTCTTGTTCCCAATCTTAGGGGGAAAGCTTTCAACTTTTCCCCATTGAGTACAGTGTTGGCTGTGGTTTTTCATATATGCCTTTTACCATATTGAGGAATTTTCTTTCTATTCCTATCTCTTGAAGTGTTTTCATCAAGAAAGGATACTGGATTTTGTCAAATGCCTTTTCTGCAATGATTGAGATTATCATATGTTTTTTTCCCTTCAATTTGTTAATGTGGTGTATTATGTTGATTGATTTTCTTATGTTGAACCAGCCTTGCATACCAGGAATAAATCACACTTGCTCGTGATGTATAAGTCTTTTGATATGCTGTTGGATTCAATCTGCAAGTATTTTGTTGAGAATTTTTGCATCTATGTTCATTAGAGATATTGGTCTGTAATTTCTTTTCTTGTAGTGTCTTTATTTGGCTTTGGAATTATGGTGATGTTGGCTTTATAAACTGTGTTGGATATTTTTCCTTCCTCTTCAATTTTTTGGAAGAGTTTATACAGGATTGGTGTTAATTCTTCTCAAAATGCTTGGTGGAATTCACCTGTGAAGCCATCTGGTCCTGGACTTTTCTTTGTTTGGAGATTTTTGATGATGGAGTCAATCTCTTTAAATTTGATTGATTTGTTAAGTTCTCATATTTTTTGTAGCATCTTGTGTAGGTTGTTTGTGTATTTCTAGGAATTTGTCCATTTCTTCTACGTTGTCTAGTTTGTTGTCATACAGTATCTCATAATATCCTCTTATGATCCTTTTTAATTCTGTGGAGTCAGTCGTAACTTTGCCCCTTTCATTTCTGATTTTACTTATTTGCGTCTTCTCTCTTTTTTTTCTTTGCTAGTATAGCTAAGGGTTTGTCAATTTTATTGATCTTCTCCAATAACCAGCTTTTGGTTTTGTTGATTTTCTCTATTGATTTTGTTCTCAATTTCATTTATTTCTGTTCTAGTCTTTATTTCTTTCCTTCTGCTTGCTTTGGGAATGGTTCACTGTTCTTTTTCTAGTTTCTCCAATTGTTCAGTTAGAAGTTTGATTTTAGGTCTTTCTTCCTCTTCTTCTTCTTTTATAAGGAGGTATTGGGGATTGAACCAGGGACTTCAAACATGGGAGGCAGGTGCTCAACCACTGAGCTACATCCACACCCTCTTCTTTTTTAATATAGGCATTTAGGCTTATAAATTCCCCTCTCCAGACCACCTTCACTGTATCCCATAAGTTTTGATAAATTATCTTCTCATTTTCATTCATCTCAATATATTTACTGATTTCATTTGCAATTTCTTCTTTGACCCACTGATTATTTAAGAGTGTGTTGTTTAGCCTCCACACATTTGCAAATTTACCTCTTTCCTGTCTATTATGGATTTCCATTTTCATTCCCTTATGATCTCAGAAGGTGCTCTGTATAATTATAATCTTTTTATATTTATTGAGACCCGCATTGTGACCTAATATGTGGTCTATCCTGGAGAAAGATTCATGGGCACTTGAGAAAAATATATAATTCATTGAGTTTGGGTGCAATGTTCTGTATATGCCTGTTAGATCTAGCTTGTTTATCATATTGTTCAAGTTCTCTGTTTCCTTGCTGATCTTCTGTCTAGTTGTTCTATCTTATAATGTGAAGGGTGTGTTGAAGTCTGCCACTATTATTATAGAGATGTCTATTTCTGTTAGTTTTGTCAGAGTCTGCCTCATTTATTTTGGGGCACCCTGGTTAGGTGCATAGATATTTTTGACTGTTATTTCTTCCTGGTGGATTGTTCCTTTTGTTAATATATATAGGCCTTCTATATCTCTTATACATTTTTGCATTTAAAGTCTATTTTATCTAATATTAATATAGCTACCCCTGGTCTTTTTCAGTTACTATCTGGGGGGAGTATATTTTTCCAAACTTTTACGTTCAGCCAGTTTCTATCCCTGGGTCTAAGGTGAGTCTCTTACAGGCAGCATATGGATGGCTTATGTTTTTTAAACCATTCTGTCAGCCTCTATCTTTTGATTAGGGAATTTAATCCACTCACATTCAATCCTATTACTGTAAATGCATTATTTACTTCCACCATTTTATTCTTTGGTTTTCATATTCATATCTTATTTTCGTCTGTCTTTTTACTCTTTTGGTTACCCTTTCTGCTATTCTTTCTTCTATACTCTCTTCCAATCCTCTCTCTTTTAGGATTTTAGTGACAGGAGTCTGTGTTACTCCTGTTCGTTGATTCTTGTTTCAACCTGCTCTGGGTCTTTAGGATTGTCCCTGTTTTTTGCTCAGATCTGGGCTTTGGACCCAGTAATGGGTGACAGACTTGCTTCCTAGGGCCTTTGTGAGGCAGGCTGTAAAGGCCAGAAAAATCATCTCTTATTTACTTTAAATTTCCTCTCATGCACGTTTTTGGTCACGAGCAAATGGTGCTCTTTGGCAGCCCTCAATTCAATGCCTGGTTGGAGTGTGTTTGCTGCAGCACAGACTTGATCAATGTGATAGAGGTTCCTGCCTGGAGGCTAAGAGCCTCCTGATTCAAACTTTCTCAGAAGCAGTTCTCCAACCATTGCTTGCAGCCCCCTCCATTTTCCCCAGAAGGAAATAATTCCACTCCCCTCTGCATCATCAACAATCAGTCCTGGTCAGTAGAGAGGGAGAATGAGAGGGTCGGCTCTCTTTAGTACCTTACCAGCTCCCAAGGCAAGCAATGGTGTGGCCCCACCTGGCCTGGAAGGGCTCGTGAGACACAGCAGACCAAATTTGTGGGTCAAAAGCTGAGTCAGCCTTAGGCTGTGTCCCTTTCTCTCCCCTTTCCTGGGGAGGTGGATCCCTGGGGCCCCCTTTGTCTGTAGCCACCAGCCCCAAGGCCTGAGAATTCAAAAGTGTCTATAGTGTGGGGGAGGGTGTTGGCATTTGCAGCTGTGGCTTTTAGCTCACATTTTTGCCATTGGGATTCTTTTCCTTTGCCCCTTTCTCTTCTGGGCTGTTTCCAGCCTTCCCCTGGTGTACTAAGCCCTAGAAGATTTTTTTCCAAGCCATTTCTGCCTGTGCTCTGGCTATTTTTCTGGAAGAGAAGAAAGTCCCATGTTTTTCTAGTCTACCATTTTCCCGGAAGACCTCAGTACTAGTTTTAATAGTTAAAAATCAGAAATGCCCTAACTGTCCAACAATAAGGAAGTAAAAGCTGCACTAATTATGCATATATTGATTATTATAGAGAAGTTTCAAAATTAAAATAAGTTTTTATAGAATTATTAGTGAATGGATTCATGCTTTCAAATTTAACAGGGAAAAATTAGTCTATAAAATTTTATTTACTGAATGGCATATGATTAGAAGGAAATGCAATAAAATGGCATTAGTCTTTTCTGGATTATAGTGTTATTGAAGGTTATTTTTTTCTTTATTATATCAGGCATTTCCCAAGCATACTATAGATTAGTGCATGCTACTTTCACATTTTGGAAAATGCATATTTTAACTTTTTTAGTAAAGAGCCAAAGAAAGCAAGAAAAAGCATGGATTTTGGAGTTAGATGGATCTGGGCTCACATTTATTAGCTATAGGATATGGTGTGTATTACTTTACTTCCTTTGGCTTTAGTTTTACCATGAGTAAAATGAAAAAAAAAACTAAAACACAATTCTTAAGATTACATTAAATAACCATAAGTGCTATCATATTTACAGAAACTCTCAGTAGTTTCCATAATTTCTGTATGGGTGTTTCATATATCCAACATATATACATTCAAATTTATAAATGATATACATAAATTCTGTATAGCTTTGTAATATCAGTATGAGAGGAGTTTGAGGGTCACAATCTGGTTGGAAGTTTGGTGGTGGGGGTAGTTAACGGGCTTGTCCAGGAGAGTTACCTGGCACTTTCTGTAAGCTTGAGATAATGCCGCTACCATACATGATGTTGATACACTGGTGGAAAGTGTGTGTGTGTGTGTATGTGTGTATTTGGAAGGGTAGCTAACAGACTTTGAGTCCCTCTGGTGGTGTTGCTATTGGAAACACTTGGTGCCTAGTAGGGGCTGCAGCTTCATAATTGTTAGTTTCCTGTCTGTGCCTGCTTGGGTATCAAGTAGACTATAGAGATAGTAACCTAGTCCTTTAACACATTTTACCTGCTTTTTTTTGGAGGCAGGGAGGCAGTTTACAATATTGGAAATGACATAGGCTTTAGAATCTAAGCTGAGGATTTGTGCACAAGATTTTTATTATTTCTGTGCCTCAGTTTCCATAATCTATTTGAAGGGGTGAATAAAAAGTAAATTCATGAATTTGTAGAGAGGGTTAAATTATATTATATGTGGGAAGAACCTAGTCTAGTGTCTAATTCCTGGAAATAATATGTGTGATAGCTATTGTAATTGCTATTACGTGGGTTTTTTTTTTTTTTTCTGTTCTGGAATGCAATTATTTGTCTATTTGTTACTCTTTTCTGGATCTCATTTTGATTTAATTTTTTTAATGTTCCAATTGAAGTCATCATCATTTTTAAATGTTGCAATTAAAGTGGCCATTATTATTATTTTTTTTAATGTTGCAATTAAAGTGGCCAGAGGTGTTTGACTATGGGAGGTGAGGCTATTTGATTCTGCCTTTTGTTCACTCCAAAGCAAGGGGCCAGACATCTGGGACTTTCTAGGTTAGAAGTTCTGTTCTACCTTCTTTCAGGTCAAACCGGCTTCCATTCTTGTTTTACTCAATTTTATGGACTAAAGAGAGGGAAAATGAAAGTGGTGGAAGAAATGGAAAAATAATGCAAAGAAATGAGAGGGGATAGATGAGAAAGAAGTAAATATATGGAGTAGAGAGAAAGTACTGTTTGTAGTGATAAAAAGTATAATGAATAGGTGACATATTTTCTGGTCCTGGCTTGTCCCCTAACTGTGACTCAGTTTCTTCATCTGTACATGGGAAGTTGGAATCAAAACTCTAGAAAGTTGCTTCCCAACAGTTATGAAACAACCTTATTCAGAGGGACCACTGTGGTTTTGGGAACAGTCTAGAACTATTTCTCACACTGTCCTTCTCACAGATGAAAAGCACTTGAGCGTTTGCTAGTTGGACCAGAACCTCTTTTTAAATAAGGCAACTGGTCTTAAATAGAATAGCTTTGTATCTGTCTTCATTCACTATGTGGCTGGAAGGCTCAGAAAGTATAGAAATTGGGGGTTTTCTTAGAAAAAGTCCTCAGTACGTTTGTCCCCAATAAATATTTCTTTCCAGTCAGAAAAGATATAAAGCAAAATGAAGTTACAATGGCTGAGAGATTTAAATGGAGTTGGGAGTCAGGAAGTTACTTTTACATGCCTCAGCCAGCTATCACAAAACTGCCAAGGTATACAAAACCAAAAACAACAATGTTTCTGAGGACATCTGGATGCCATGAACCAACTACAAGATAAAGAAATCAGTAACTTTTCTTACTTGAAAGACATTTGGAAAACCCCAAATATCCACCAATCATAATTCTTTTTCATACAATTTATATAATGTGTATAGTTTTAAAAGCCCCTGCTTGGGTCTCTGAAAGACAGCCATACCTCTAGAATCTCTCCTCCAGGCTCCTTGACTCCTTTCTAATCAATAATTGAACATTTTACAACTCTGTGATGTCATACACCACCAAAAAGGCCAAATTTATCCAAAGCTCTATAATAATGTCCTCAAAACCAGAGCATAGCTCTTTTAGGCAAAACTGAGAATTGTCTGAAAAGAAATTTTATAACTGTGTTGGATACCAGCCTATGCCACTTTTAGTGCATAAGGATTTGAACTAAGTAATGGAGAAAGAAGCATTTCTTTAGAATTGAAAAAGCTCTGGTCTTATCACCAGCAGAATTGTTTGTGCCTTTTTTATACTATCTCTTTCCTAAAAGTCGTATGTTTTCATATAACTAGCTTAAGCTCTCTGAACATTAATTCCCTTCGTTTTTAAAATGGGGATAATGATTCCCATTCTATTTATCTTTAAAAGACTGTTGCCAGACTTAAAAGGGATAATGGAGATAGAAGTATGTTTTTAATGCAGAAACTTGTTCTTATTACAATAATTGTGATTTTACACTAAGGGCAAGATTTTCCAAGTTCTCCATGGGAAATATTCCAGCTGAGTCCTTTGCATCACAGAGAGAAAAATATAATTATTCTTCTTAGTTACAGAACAATATAGAATGTTGCACTGAGTGTTAGGAGTTTCAATCCTTCTCTTGACTCACTATAATTAGTCTCTGTCTGTCTATAAAGTGCTTTGAGCTCCTTGAGGTCTAACAAATGCAAGTCAGTGTAGCTATTATTATCACTTGCTAATCTGCTTTCCAGATAGGTTCATTCAACTTGGGGCACACCCTGGCTATAAACTGCACACCCATTTTTTCCCAGGGTTCTGAAGTGCTGCCCTATCATTTCAGCAAAGTTTGTTTGAAAAACATCCAATTAGCTACTGCTGCTTTTGCTTTAAAAGAAGCTCACTATCTCATGCAGGCATTCAGCAAGTGCTACTCTAGTCTCAGACGCTGCCAGCATACTGATGGTCCACTGTCAACCTGCAAGTAATTGGCCTGAGTTCTGCCACAGGCAGAATTCCAGTGGTGGGGATTCCCCTGCTAAGTAGAATGGCCTGGTTTTCTCCCAGACTCAAAGAATCATTGACTTTTGTAGTCACAGCTGCTGCTTAACTCATGACTACAACAACGAAATGAAGACCTGTTCCTGAAAAAATGAAACATGAATATCTGGGATTCCAAGTTCAACTGGTCAAACGAGAGATGAGGGGCGCTGGAGGAAAGAGCAAAGGAAATGTGCTTGTTTTGTTCACCATTCCCTTCTTAGTGCCTGGCATAGGATAGGTCCTCACTAGAGAGCTGTTAAATAAGTGAATAAACTCATGAACGACCAGGAAATGGGGCCTAGTTTCAACTTAGCCAGTGACGTTTACTCATCTCCCAGGTACTCCGTTTGTAGAGAGAAAAAGAGAAGAGAAGAGATATTTATCAAGCATTTGCCAGGCATCCATTATTTTTACTTGCCTCTTAATTCTCACAAGAGTTGTGTGTGATATGTGTTATGAGCTTCATTTGCCAGTGAGGGGAAATCAGACTCAGAGGGATGTAGTATTGTGCCAGGGGTCAGGCAGCTTAGGTGTGATGGAGATGGAAGTGGCCTCTTGAAATCTCCCTCTTAAGATTGTCTAATATTCAAGGAAATAAATGCATGCCCTGGGGTCATGCTTCCAGTGGCTGGCTAATGCACGTTTACTTTCAGATTTCATGGCCATTTTGCTTCCTGCTCAATAATATCCAGTACCATCTCACCTCAGTTTTGGGTGATGTGGTGGGTTTACTCTGGTTTCGTGCAATCCTTTGTCCATATTCCCCAGTTTGATGAAATTTATGTAATATTATTTGGCCTCCAGGTCACAGATGACACATTGTAGAGTTCTTTACACTTCCTTCTTGTATACTCTGTTCATATGCATGGGGTCAAATTTGTGACACCTATTATTTTAACATGATGATTTATTGAAGCAAACAACACCCCCTCCCCACAGTTGATGTTTTGATCTTTCTCCTTATCTTCTACTTCTCTCCTTTCCCTTCCCTCCTTTTCTGCTTATCCTTTCTCTCTTCTTTACCCTTATCTCCCTCTTTTCCTCCTTCCCCCTCTGTTCTTCCTTCTCCCTTTTCTTCTTTATTTCTGTGGACATTTCAGAGAACAATTAAGTAAATATCTTCCCCATGTCTCTTCAGATAAAAGGAAGACTGGCATTTGTATTTCTCAAGATCTGGATGGTACTCCTCCTAAGCCTCTGTGTGTCTTTGTGTGTGTGTTTCAGAGTGAAGAAGGAAAATTTAACTGACTGCTGGGTAGCAGGCTGCCCTGGAGGCAAAATCTAGATAGGTCTTTGTGTGTGAAGGTAGGGATCTATTATAGTGACTCATATGGTGTGTTAGTAGGGGAGACCATGGAGGCTTTTGGAAAATATATTTATTTATTTTTAATTGTAGAAATTTTTCACCTTATTTCCAGCACTCCTATTACATTGACCCTGAGCATAGCATTAAAATTTACTAGTTAAGGTATATACTATACATCTTGTAATTATCAAATAATACAATTTTTATAGAAATTACAGTTGACAAAATTCAAGTTCTGATGAAATGGAATATGAAGGTGTATGTGTGAAAGAGCTAATTAAGTTTAAAAGAATCATTGTAGGTGATTGGGTGAGTTTGGTTGATAAATGATAACACCTCTTGGTTTAAAAAAGATAGGAATTGTTTTATTTCCAGAGGGATTTGAAGTCTTTATTTCTTAGTCATTTAAGAACAAAATAACCTGGCTCACATTTCCCCTCAACTTTTTATTTTTTAAAAATTCAAACTTACAGAAAAGTTGCAATAGAAAAATGTGTTCACTTAGGCTGGAGGTAGAGGGTGAAACTTTCAGGGAATTTAGAATAAAGAGGCATAAAAACAGCTTAGGGATCTAGAAGAAGTGAAGTTACAAAAGAATAAGGGGATAGACCAGAAAATTGGATATCCTAGATAAAATGGACAGCTTCCTAGAAACACACAAATTATCTAAACTGACACAATAAGAAATGGAAAATCTCAGCAGACAAAGAACAAGTAAAGAGATTGAATCAGTAGTCGAAAGTCTCCCAACAAAGAAAAGTACAGGACCAAATGACTTCACTGGTGAATTTTACCAGACAGGGAAGAATTAACACCAAAAAATGAAAAGAATGAAATTGGACCCTTACGTCATGTCATATACAAAAATCAACTCAAAATAGTTATACGACCGAAATATAAAAGCTAAAACCATAATCTCTCTCTCTCTTATCTCTCTCTCTCATCTTGCTTCTTTCATTCAGCATAATTATTCTGAGAATCATCCATGCTGCAGCATGTATATCAGGGAAGATCATGACTTTTTAAGTGTCAAAATTAGATATATTTTTAAAAGGTCCATCTAAGAACAAGTGCGGAGGATAAATCAGAGAGAAGACTGAAGGCCAGGAAATTAGCTGTGAATTTCCTTGGGAAGAGATTGGTGGGGGAAGAGACAGGTGAAGGAGATGGTGGGACAGTGCCAAGGAGAAACTTACATTTTACACTTTTATTAAGTACAACTCTCCCATTAAATTGTTTTTCTGAAATTAACAGGTCACACCCTTTATTAAAAACCTTTAATGGATCTTTAATAGCTCATAGGATAATTTATTAATCCATTATTGACCCTCTATTTCTTACTGTTCCCCAACATAAACTCTCTACTTCAGTATAAGTACCTTGTGGATGAAACAGCTTACATTTTACTACTCTTGAAAAACCCAGCTTGTTTCTAGTTCTTATGCTTGCCCTCCCTTTTACTCCTTAAAGAGCCAGCTCAAATGTCTTCTTCTCTGGGAAGCTTTTTCCAGCCACTCAAGCTGAAAGTGACCTCTTCCTCCCATGAGTCAATAACTGGTATCATACACTTGGAAGATGTTAGATATTTCAGTAATGTCTCCATGAGTTGAAAGACAATACCCAAATCAATCTGATTTTTTAAAAGTTGGAATTTTTGGCTCACATAAGTAAAAAAGAGAATTAATTATCTGCATTAAACTGCAAAGTCCAGGACTACAAATGTCTTCAAACATGGCTGGACCTAAGGGGCAAATATATTGTTTCAAGAGTTGATCCTTGTTTCTCTTTCTGAATACTCAACTCCATGTTCTCTTCTTCTCTGTTGGCTTCATTCCCAGACATATTTATTTCTTGGTTATTGCTAGAGGTTTGAACTTCAAGTACATAGAAGGAACACTTCTTCACCAATAGTGGGAAAAAAGGGACCCAAATTGACTCTCATTCTGTGGCCAGAGGAAGAGATGCTTTGTTAGCCAGCTGGATCATGGACCTCACTCATAAACTAAGCCCAAAGAGTCACAAGTCCACTTGATGAGGTTGGCTCTTTGGAATTACATCCAGGTAGGTCCTCAAAGGAAAATATGTAGAACTATTACCAGAAAAATAGAATGAGATAGCAGATGTCATGGTTCTCATATTCTCTTTCATATTTTTATTATTTTATATGTAAACTGTATCTCTTTAATCAGGCAGTTAACTCTGTTTGAAGGTAGGGAACTCTTACTCATCTGTGTATATCCCTATGACTCTATAGAAAATATAAAGAAGAAAAAGTTTAACTTACCTTTAATTCCATCACAAGGAGAATGGAGATGCCCATTTCATTTTAGGTCTATGTATATATGTATACATGTATGTATATATGTGTATATATGTATACACTCACAGACAAACATTTATATACATACACATATTCATATCTTTTAATAAAAGTGGGCAAATGAAATCATATGTACTCTTTTTATCTTACCTTTATCCATCTAATGTATTTCCCTTTAACTTCCTCTTGTAAAATATTCTTTGAAAAGTATAATTTTAAATAGCTACATAATTTTTCACACTAGGGAAGTACCATCCTTTATTTAGCAATATTCCTATTATTGGTTAGGTGATTCCCAAAATGTTTCCTTTATTAATAATGCAGTAAGGAAAATCATTTTAGATAAGTATTTGTCTGCATTATTTCTGTAGGAGAAATGCCTTGAATGGGTAATGCTGGGTCAAAGAATGTGACTGTTTTAAAGTTCTTGTCACACTTTATCAAATTGTGTTTGAGCATTTGCACTATTGTTCGTCTCATTAAAAATTTAATAATGACAAAGTCAAAAGGGGTGAATTCAAACCTTTCTAAAGTTCTTGATTTCTATTACCTCCTGCAGGATTACTGTCCAGAATTTACACTTTACTGAGACATTCATTTTCTGATGACACTCTATCCCCTGTGTTTGGAATGTTGCTGAGTTTCTAGTAGGCAGTCTTGGGATGCTTGTCAATCCATTTCTGTTGACACTGCCTGAGTTGCCTGAACCAGAGCAGATCTTAAAGAAATAAACAAAGAGGGATTATCTGTTCAGTATGTAAGAAGATATCTCCTGAGCAACACTTTCTATAGTACATTAATCAAGATGACTCAAGAAATGCACAATATATTTGGAAGAATATAAAATAAACTATGAGTTGGTCTTTAGTATCTTAGGGGGTACTCTCTTTTAATTTTATATCCTGGACTAAGCACTTAAGATGACAAATAGGTTTAGCTAATGTTTATGGAGTTTTCTACTATTGGCTATGTACTTCACATGTGTTATTTTATTTCTTCTTCACAATAGACAGGTAAGTTTTTTTTAAAAAACAAATCAATTTTATTGATACATATTAATAAAGCATACAATTCATCCAAAGTGTACAGTCAATGGCATTTGGTATAATCACATAGTTGTGCATTCAACACTTCACTCGTTATTAAAGCATTTTTATTTTTCAATAATAATAATAATAAACAGGCAAACAAACAAACAAGAAAATTCTTCACCCCTCAATCTCTCTATGCTTCCCCTGCTGTACATAGCTGCTATTTCTGGCTCTTCTTGCACAATTATTTATTTATTAAGAGTTTTATTGAGATATATTCGCATACCATACAATCTATCCAAACTGTATAATCAATGGTTTTTAGTATAATCACAATGTTGTGCATTCAGCACCACAAAAAATAATTTAGAACAATTTCATTACTCAAAAGGAAAAACTCCATATTATTTAGCATTCCTTCCCCAGCTCTACATAACCATTAACCTAATTTCATCTTTATAAATTGGTTTATATTTACATTTTATATAAATGGAATCATAAAATATCTAGTACTTTGTGTCTGGTTTCTTTCACTTAGTAAAATGTGGGGGTTTTTTTGTCTGATATTAACATCTTGTAGTATTAACATGCATTTGTTCAGCTTCAAAGAAAACGGTCTTGTATATGCAGTTTTACCCATTGTCACGTCCCATGTGGTTTTCTTATGCAATACATTCTCATGTTACATTTTTTAGGCTTCATCCTTTCCCCATTGAGTATGATGTTGGCTGTGGTTTTTTCATATATGCAGGAATTTTCCTTCTATTCCTATCTTTTGAAGTGTTTTCATCAGGAAAGGGTGATAAAAGACTGCCTTCGTTGTATCCTGTAAGGTTTGATAAGTGTGTTTTCATTTTCATTCATCTCAATAGGTTTACCAATTTTACTTGCAATTACTTCTTTGACCCATTGATTACTTAGGAGTGTTTTGTTCAGCCTCCACACATTTGCAAATTTACCTCTTTCCTGTTTATTATTCATTTCCAGTTTCATTCTTTTATGATCTGAGAAGGTGCTTTGCATAATTTCAATCATTTTATATTTATTGAGCCCTGCTTTAAGACCTAACATGCGGTCTATCCTGGAGAAAGATCCATGGGCACTTGAGAAGAATGTATAACCCGCTGAGTTGGGGTGCATCATTCTGTATATGTCTGTTAGGTATAGCATATTTATGATATTGTTCAAGTTCTCTGTTTCCTTGTTGGTCTTCTGTCTAATTGTTCTACCTAATGATATGAAGGGTGGGTTGAAATCTCCAACTATTAATGTAGAGATGTCTATTTCTCCCTTCAATTTTGCCAGTTTGCCTCATGTATTTTGGGGCACCTGGGTTAGGTGCATAGATATTTATGACTGTTAATATCTTCCTGGTGGATTGTCCCTTTTATTAATATATAATGTCCTTCTGTATCTCTTATAACTTTTTTTTTATTGTGGGTAAAAATCAAATTTTTCACAATACATACAAATATTTGTAAAATGATATATAAATACATATGCACATATGTGCATTTGTTTACATAAATGTTATTTTTTATATATATGTATGTATTTTTAAAGGTGCTAAGATTACCTAAATATTACTCAGAAATTACAGGGATTCCCATGTTCCCCACCTCCCACACCTCCAACAACATCCCACACCACCATCCTTCATCAGAGTGGCACAACACCCGCAATGGATATACACATCCTGGGGCCTTGCCACCGAGCATAGACCACAGTTCACATCACAGACCACACTCTCTCCTACACGGTTCTGCATGGTATATGCTGATGGAAAATGGCCTACATCCGTCGCTGCAACGCCACTCAGGACAACCCCCAAGTCCCAAAAAAGCCCCTGTATTTCAACTGCCCCTCCTCTCCCTGCCCCAAAAACTCTCTTATAACTTTTTTGCATTTAAAGTTTGTTTTGTCTGATATTAGTATAGCTGCTCTTTTTTGGTTACTATTTGTGTGGGGTATCTTTTTCTAGCCTTTCACTTTCAGCCTGTTTGTATCCCTGGGTCTAAGGGAGTCTCTTGTAGGCCACATATGGATGGCTCATGGTTTTTTTTTAATCCATTCTGTCAGCCTATATCTTTTGACTGGGGAGTTTAATACATTCACATTTAGTGATATTACTGTAAATGCATTATTTACTTTCACCATTTTATTCTTTGTTTTTCATATGTCATATCTTAGTTTTGTCTCTCTCTTTATTCTTTTGATTATCCTTTCTACTATTCTTTCTTCTATACTCTCCTCCATGCCTCTCTCTCCTGTCTTTTTCTTTCAGACTCTAAGGCTTCTTTTAATATTTCCAGCAAAGATGGATTCTTTTTACTAAGTCACTTAGTTTCTGTTTGTGAATATTTTAAACTCACCTTCATATTTGAAGGACAATTTTCCTGGATAAAGAATTATCAGCTGGCAGTTTTTCACTTTCAGTATCTTAATTGTATCATACCACTGCCTTCTTGCCTCCATGGTGTATGATGAGAAATCTGCACTAAGTTTTACTGGGTGTGGCAGTTTGATATTATTTATGAATTCCAAAAGAGATATTGATTATATTTATAAACTCCTCTGTTTCTCTGGGCATGATACCCTTTGAATGTATTAGATTCAGTTGAGATGTCTGATTAAATTAAGATTAAGGCTTTGAACCAACCACGTCATTAGAGTGTGACTCAGTGTTAAGTCCCATCCCCCTTGGGTTGATAAAACAGACTTTGACGTGGAAGTAGACACACAAAGGAGACATGGCAGAGGAGAGAACTTGGTTTTGATGCTGGAGCCATCATCTTCACATCATCTTCACAGCTGACCTTGTGCCAAGAACAGAGCTGCTGAGCCTGGAAAGAAATGAGCCCTGAAAAGAGAGATAAGCTTTTTGCTGAGATTGGAAGAAGCTAGACCCACAGAACCTTAAGAGGGAAGAGCAAGGCTGATGTTGCCTGCCATCTTGTGTCAACATGTGGCAACAGACTTTGGGTGAGAAAGTACCTCTTATGGTACCTTGAGTTGGACTCTATAGGGTCTTGTGACTATAAGCATCTATCCCAAATAAATAACCTTTATAAAAGCCAACAGATTACTGGTACTTTGCATCAGCACCCCTTTTGGCTGACTAATACACTGGGCCTCCCTTGTATGTGATGGTTTGCTTCTCCCCTGATGCTCTCAGAATTTTCCCTTTATTTTTGACCTTTGACATTCTGAGTAGTATGTGTCTTAGAGTAGGTCTATTGCATTTATTCTGACTGGGGCACACTGTGCTTTCTTGGACATGTAAGTTCATTTATTTCATAAGAGTTGGGAAATTTTCTGTTGTTATTTCCTCAAATACAATTTCTGCCCATTTTCCTTTCTCTTCTCCTTCTGGAACTCCCATGACACATATGTAATTTTATTTTGTGTTATCATTCAACTTCCTGAGCCCCTGCTCAGTTTTTTCCTACTCTTTTCTCTGTTGGTTCTTTTCTGTCTTAAATTTCAGCTATTCTTTTTTCTGCATCACTTATTCTTTCTTCT
>JAQZBX010051014.1:0-19497 GCA_029593785.1 Cabassous unicinctus | reverse complement strand
ATCCAAAATGTCCAATCAATGGTATTTGGTATAATCACATAGTTGTGTGTTCATCACTTCAATCATTATTAGAGCATTTTCATTATTTCAAAATAATTATCATAAAAAACAGACAAATAAGAAAATTCCTCACATCTCAATCTCTCTATATTTCCCCTGCTGTACATAGCTGCTCTTTCTGGCTGTTCTTGCACAATTATTTATTTGTTTATTAAGCAGTTTTATTGAGATATAATCACATATCATATGATCTATCCAAAGTGTATAAACAATGGCTTTTAATATAATCACAATGTAATACATTCATCTAAAAAATTTTAGAACAATTTCATCACTCTAAAAAGAAAGACTCCACACCCTTAGCATTCCTTCCTTAGACCTACATAACCGCTAATCTCCTTTCATCTTTATTAATTGATTCATATTTACATTTTATATAAATGGAATTATACAGTATGTAGAACTCTGTGTCTAGTCTTCTTCACTTAATATAATGTTTTTTTCTGCCTGATTTTAACATTTTGTAGTACTAACTTACATCTGTTCAGCTTCAAAGAAATATGGTCTTATGTATGCAATTCTACCGGTATTCATATTTCACAGAACACATTTATGTTTCACATAATATATTTAATTCATAATTTGGCAATCATACAGTTTTTTGCTTTTGTGTCTGGCTTCCTTCACTCAACATAATGTCCTCCAGGTTCATTCATGTTGTCGTATGTTTCATGACTTCATTTCTTCTAACTGCTGCATAATATTCCATCATGTGTATACTCCACAATTTTGTCCATTCATCAGCTGATGAACACCTGGTTTTTTCCATCTTTTGGCAATCAAGAATAATGCTGCTATGAATATCAGTATGCAGATAACTGTTCATGTCACTGCTCTCAGTTCTTCTGGGTATATACCCAGCAATGATACTGCTGGGTCCCATGGCAAGTATATATTCAGCTTCCATAGGAAACAGTCTTCCACAGTGGCTGTACCTTTCTACATTCTGGAAATAATACATGTGGAAATAAGACTTACCTTGGGCCACACACTGCTCCCAGGAGCAGAGAAATTAAGTAGGTATCTTTGTGGAGAAAAAGTAGTATAGGAAAAAGGATCATGTAACATGGAGAAATTAAATGGGATTGTCCCATTAAGTCAAGATTTTCAAAGGAGGCCAGCACATTAATGAAAGGATGAGCTAAAAAATTGTGCCCATTTATTTGTCTTCATTCCTGTGATTTCAGCCTGGGAAAATGTAATCAATAATAATGGCCTCCACTAAAAGTTTCCACTAATAGGGATTTTCTTTCACAGTCTTATGAGAAATATAAAAAATAGATAAAATTTCCTCAATGTAAACCTCCATGCATTCAGAGAAATCCAAAGCCGAACCAGAAATTGCCCTTCAAGTAGAAGGCAGCTCCTAAAAAACACAGTGAGATTTTAGACACATCACTGGGAATTTCCTAGGGCCATATATGCATTCTCAAGCCACATGCCCAGAAAGGATTATGGTGATCCTTATACTTTTGCCTGGAGCAATTTTCTAACTCAATATATGGATAAACTCTGATGAAGAACATGTGCACAAGTCCACCTGCAAAGACTGTGAAAGGTGTTTTCTTTTTCCTTTTATTTTGGTAGCTCCTTGCATTTAAGGAAATCTCTGTCATAAACCTGCCTGGATACATACTTAAAAAGCAGACACCTCAAAGTAAAAATTCCTACAATAACAAAAAAAAAAGTATCAAAATATCCAAGTTTCAGCAAAAAGTTAGAAAACATACAAAGAAACAGGAAGTGATGGTCCAGGAAAAGAAGAAAATATAAAGCAATTGAAACTATCAATGAGGAAACCAGACATGGGATATACCAAAGAAAGACGTTTTAAAAAATGGTCCTAAATATGCTCAAAGACCTAAAGGAAAGCATGGAGAAAGAACTAAAGGAAATCATAAAATGATAGATGGACATGAAGAGAATGTCAGAAAAGAGATGGAATTTATGAAAATGAAGAAAACAGAGCTGAAAACCACAGTAATAGAAATTAAAATTTCCCTTGAGGGGTTCAACAGTAGATGGAAGCTGGCAGAAAAATGAATCAGTGAACTTGAAGAAAAGATGATTGAAATTGTGGAGCTGAAAGAAGAAATAATGAAGAAAAGTAAACACATCCTGAGGAATCTGTAGGATACCATCAAACACACATATATGCACATTGTGAGAATCCCAGGAGTAAAAAAAAGAGAGAAAGGAGCAGATAGAATATTCAAAGAAATAAAGGCTGAAAAATCCCCAAATGTGGTGAAGGACAATATGCATCCATTATGCTAAATAAACTCAAAACAGGATAAATTGAAATGGACACACACCACAATATTTTATATTCAAAGTGTTGAATGCCAAAGATAAATAGGATTTTGAAAGCTGCAAGAGAAAGGCAATGTCTCCTATACAAGGGAGCAACAATAAGGTTAAGTGTCAATTTTTCACTAGAAACCATAGAGACAAGACAGCAGGGGGATGACATGTTTAAAATTCTGAGAGTAAACAATTGCCAACCAAGAATTCTATATCTGGCAACACCAACTTGCAAAAGTGGGGAGAGGTTAAGACATTCTCAGATGAACAAATCTTAGGGAGTTCATCACCACTAGACTGACCATACAACAAATGCTAAAGAAAGTTCTGTAGGTTGAAAGACAATATATCAAAGCCATAAAAGAAATAAATATCTCTGGCAAGGACAGTGAGGGGTAAATATAAACATCAGTTCTATTGTGTTTATGGTTTGCTAAGGCTAGTTTTTATTTCAATCAGGATCTATAAAGGCAAATACATAAAATATAATGATAAAACTGTGGTTTGGGATGCATAAAGTATAAACAAACTATTTGTGACAAGTACTGCATAAATATGGGGGCCAGAGAAGTATAGGGACATAGTTAATATATACCTTGAAATTAAGTTGGTATCTAAGCAAATATGACTATTAATGATTTGAGATGAAAATTTAAGACCCATGAGAATAAAAAAAAAATTAGAGAATAAACAGGCCCACAATGACAGGAATTGGAATATATGTGGCAAAGGCTGAAGGGGCAGGTGATATGCAGAATTAATGCTTAGTGGCTATGAGTTTTCTGTTTGGAGAGGTGGGAATATTTGGAAGCTTATGAAGGTACCACAAATTTGTTTAGAGGAATGATTTCACTGGACGGAGAGTTTCAAGTGGATAAGATGGAAAAATTCTTATTGCATATATATTCCCACAGTTAACAAAAAAAAATGAAGAGCTAAATAGAGAATGACAATTAAATTCAATAGGTAATGACGTGGTTCAGGTCATTATGCATTTGCCTTCCATTTTGGAGATCCCAGGTTTGTTTCCCGGTGCCTCCTGGAGAAGTTGAGCAAACAATGAGCAGACAGACAAGAGAACCATCTGGGCAGGAATAAATAATTTTTTTTTAAAGTAAACACATATGGATCTTAATAAATAAATGCAATACATCTGGATAGGATCTATTAAAATGTAATATATAGCTAATTGCATTAGACTTTCTTTGTCCTCTTGAATTCTCTTGTTTGACAATTAAAGCAACATGGTAACACTATCTGATGAGGTTATTAATATCTATAGAGGAAATATTTAAGACAATAACATAATAAATGGATGGAGGGCAAAGGTACATAAAGGGATACCCTTTACTTGAACTGGTAAAATTTTGATAGCAGTAATCAATGAGGACTTTTCTATGTGTAGAAAATTATGTATACCATCTAGAGCAACCATTTAAAAAGTTAACAAAGAGGTATACGAAAAAACATTAAAACTAGAATTCAAAATATTTTTTAAAAATTCAAGGAAGTCATAGGAAATCAGGAAAAACAAAATAGACAAATTAAAAACAAGGAAGAAGGAAAAAATGCCTAAGTTATTCACTAACCTGTGAATAAATACATTGACGTTTCATGGTCTATATACATCTATTAAAAGAAGTAGAGTGGGTCTATACCTAGCAAAGGTATTGCTGGGTCCCATGGCAAGTCTATAGTCAACTTCCTTAGGAACTACCAAACAATTTTCCACTGTTATTGTACCATTCTTCATTTCCCAAAACAGTGAATAAGCGTCTCTCTTTCTCCACATCCTCTCCAACATTTACAGTATTTTGTCTTTTTAATAGCGGCCCTTCTAATAGATGTGAAAGGATATCTCTTTCTAGTTTTGACTTGCATTTCCCTAATCACTAGTGATATTGAACATTTTTTCATGTGTTTCTTTGCTATTTATATTTCTTCTTTGGACCACTGTCTTTTCAAGTCTTTTGCCCTTTTTATAATTGGAGAGTTTAACTATTTACTTTTGAATTGTATGGTCTCCCTATCATATACCTTTAATCAAGGATATTAAACCCTTATCTTGCCAAATGTTTTCTCTCATTAAGTCATCTGTCTTTTCATCCTCTTGACAAAGTTCTTTGAGGTGCAAAAGTGTTGGATTTTTCTTTTATTGCTCCTATGTACTATTGCTAGTTGTACACCCAGAAGAACTTAGAACAGTGACACGAATAGACATCTGCACACTGATGTTCATAGCAGAATTATCCATAATAGCCAAAAGTTGGGAAATTTTCTGTGATTATTCCCTCAATTATTCTTTCCGCTGCTTTTCCATTTTCTTCTCCTTCGGAGACACCCAAATGTATGTTTGTGCATTTTGCATTGTCATTCAATTCCTCGAAAGCCATTTCAATTTTTCTATTCATTTCTTTCTCTGTTCTCCTTTCTCCTGTCTTTTCCAATTCAGATGCTCTTCTAATTCACTTATTCTTTCCTTGGTCATTTCAAGTCTGCTGTTATATGCCTCTCATGTATTTTCAATCTCATCCATTGTGTCTTTCATTCCAATAAGAACTGTCACTCTTCTTTGCATGCTGTCAAATATTTATGTTCACACAGTGTCTTCATTTTTTTTAACAAATCAATTATATTGATACATATTAATATAGCATAAATCTATCCAAAGTGTACAATCAATGGTATTCAGTATAATCACATATTTTTGCATTCATCATTTCAACTATTCTTAAGGGAGTTTGATTATTCCAATAATAACAATAAACAAAGAACAAACAAAATTCATCACCTGTCAATCTCTCTATGCTTCCCCCATCATACAGAACTGCTATACTTTTTCCTTCTCTCTAGTTTATTTGTATATATATTTTGTAAAAAGAGTCTTACATATGCAATATCACACATATTCATGTTTTACATGAGGTTTTTCTCTCTTATACAGTCCCATGTTACAGCTTTTAGCTTTCCTTCTAGCAATATACATAAACTTAGATTTTCCCTTTCAACCACTGTCATATCCATATAATAGACCTGCTAGTTACAGACGCCATGATATGCTTTCACTATTTCTATTCATTCCCAAAGATTCACAAACATCCTTTTGTCCAGTTCTGCACAGATTAACCCTCAGCTTTCAATTCTCTACCCTCCTTCTATTTTTTGATGACCTATATTCTAATTATTAACTCCATAAGTTTACACAATATATTTACTTCATAATAGAGCAATGATACAATATTTGTCCTTTTGTATCTGGCTTGAGTCACTCAGCATAATGTCCTTCAGTTTCAGCCATGATGACATGTGCTTAATGACTGCATTTCTTCTTACTGCTGGGTTATATTCCATCATGTGTATACATCACAATTTGTTTATCCACTCATCAGTTGATGGACACTAGGGTTGTTTCCAACTTTTGGCAATTGCAGATAAAGCCACTATGAACACTAATGTGCAGGTGTCTTTTCATGAGTCTGTTCTCAGTTCTCCTGGATATAAACCAGTAATGGTATTGTGGGGTCCCATGGCAAGTTTATATTTAACTTCCTTAGGAACTGTAAAAACAGTCCACAATGGCTGTGCAGTTCTACCTTCCCACCAACAGTGAATAATTATTCCTATCCCCACATCCTTTTCAACATTTTCAGATTTCAAAGTTTTTCAAAGCAGCCGTTGTAATAGGTGTGAAATGATAACTCATTGTAGTTTTGATTCGCATTTCCCTAATTACTAGTAATGTTGAATATTTTTTCATGTGTTTTTGCCATTTGTATTTTTTGGAAAATTGTCTTTTCAAGTGTTCTGCCCATTTGGGTAATTTGTCTTTTGATTGTTGAATTGTATTTTCTCTTTGCATATCATGGCTATTAAACCCTTATCAGATATATGAATGCCAAATATTTTCACCATAGTGTCAGCTCCTTTTCACTCTTTTGACAAAATCCTTTAAGGTGAAAAAAATGTTTAATTTTGAGGAGGTTCCATTTATCTATTTTTCCTTTTGTTGCTCATGCTTTGGGTATAAGGTTTAAGAAACTACCACCACCCACAAGATCTTGAATATGCTTTCCTACATTTTCTTCTAAGAGATCTATGGTTCTCATTTTTATATTTAGGTCCTTGATCAATTTTGAGTTAATTTTTGTATAAGTTGTGAGATAGATGTCTTATTTATTTTGGATATAGATATCCAGTTCTTCCAGCACCATTTGTTGAAGAGATATTCTGTTCCAACTGAGAGGGTTTGAACCAGTTGTCAAAAATCACTTGCTGTAAATGTGAGGGACTATTTATGAGTTCTTGATTCAGTTCCATTGGTCAACTTGGCTGGATTTTTGCCAGTATCATGCTGTTTTTACCACTGTAGCTAAGTAATATGTTTTAAGTCTAGAAGTGAGAATCTTCAGAAATCGTTCTTTTCTGTAAAGAACTTTTTGGCTCTTTGGGCACCGTAACCATCCAAATAAATTTGATAATTCATTTTTCCATGTCTGCAAAAAGTTTGTTGGGATTTTTAATGTAATTCCTTTGAATCTGTAAATCAGTTTGGGTAGAATTGACATCTTAATAATATTTAGTATTTCAATCCATGAACATGGAATGTCCTTCCATTTATTTAAGCCTTCTTCAGATTCTTTTCAAAATGTTTTGTAGTTTTCTAAATACATGTGCTTTATGTCCTTGGCTAAGTTTAATCCTAAATATTTGATTGTTTTCCTTACTTTTATAAATGGAATTATTTCCCTGATTTCCTCCTCAGTTTGCACATCGGTGGTGTATAGAAACACTATTGATTTTGCTTATTAATCTAGTATTCTTCCAGTTTGCTGAACTTGTCTATTAGAACTAGTAAATTTGTTGTGGATTTCTCAGGAATTCTAGATATAAGATCATACCTTCAGCAAATAGTGGAATTTTACTGCTTCCTTTCCTATTTGGGTGCCTTTTATTTCCTTAGTTAGCCTAATTGCTCTAGTTAGATCTTCTAGAACAATATTGAATAACAATTGTGACAATGGGCACACTTGTCCTGTTCCTGATCTCAGGTGGAAAGCTTTCTGTATTTCACCATTGAGTAAAATGTTAGCTGTAGGTTTTTCTTATATGCCCTTTAACACATTGAGAAACTTCCTTCTATTCCTATCTGTTGGAGACATTTTATCAAGGGTGCTGTATTTTGTCAAATGCCTTTTCTGCATCAATTGAGAAGGATCATGTGATTTCTCTTCTTCAATTTTTCAATGAGGTTTATTACACTAATTGATTTTCTTGTGTTGAACCAAACTTGCATACCTGGGATAAAACCCACTTGATTGTGAGGTGTAATTTTTAAAATGTGATTTTGGATTCTATTTGTAAGTATTTTGTTGAGGACATTTGCATCTGTAGTCATTAAAGATATTGGTCTGTAATTTTCTTTTTGTAGTATCTTTATCTGATTTTGGTATGAGTGTGATATTGCTTTCATAGACTGAGTTTTGTAGTGTTCTTTCCTCTTCAATTTTTTGAAAGCACTTGAGCAAGATTGGTATTAGATCAAATTTGAATGATTGGCAGAATTCAACTGTGAAGCCATTTGATCCCAGGCTTTTCATCTTTAGAAAGTTTGGATAACTGTTTCAATCTCCTAACTTGTGATTGGTTGATTTGTCAGGGTCTGCTATTTCTTCTAGGGTCCATGTATGCGGTTTGTGTGTTTCTTGGAATTTGTCACTCTCCTCTACATTGTCTAATTTTTTGACATACAGTTTGTATTAATCAGCCAAATGGGTGCTGATGCAAACTCCTGGAAATATGTTGATCTTTCAAAAGGGTAATTATTTTGGGTAGAGGCCATAAAGTTGCCAGGCTATAAAGTTACCATAAAGCATAAGTTACTTCCCTCACCAAACTCTGTGAGGGATCTGATTTCCTGAGTTCCTCTTTTCCCCAGGCTTGATTCTCTCCAGGTTCAGCTGCTTGTTCTCTCCACAAGGTCAGCTGTAGACTATGAGGCTCTCTAGCCTTTGCCTGTATCCACAAGTCCAGCTGTGTGTCAGGCAAATGGCTCATTTCTTTTCCCGGGCCCTTCTCTCATTCCTCACTACTGTGCTCCTCTGTTTGCTTACTTCCCGGCGCTCCTCTCAAGACTCCACATCAGAACTCCAATATCAGAACTCCAACTCAAAACTCCAACTCTGTCCTTTGCCATGACATTTATCTTTGATTTCCTACCCACCAAGGGGCAGCTCAATGCCCTATTGATGTGGCCCAATTGAAACCCTAATCATAACTTAATCATGCCCAGATGAACAGAACAGTTTACAAGCATAATCCAATGTCTATCTTTTGGAATTTATAACTATATCAAACTGCCAAACTGCTGCACAGTTCATAGTATATTCTTATGAGCTCTCTTATTTCTGCAGTGTCAGTGGATATGTCCATTTCTTATTTCTGATTTTATTTTTTTGCATCATCTCTCTTTTTCTCTTTGTCAGTCTAGCTAAGGTTTTGTTGATTTTGTTGATCTTCTCAGAGAAACATCTTTTGGTTTTCATGTGCCTCTCTGGATTTTTTTGTTCTTGATTTCATTTATTTCTGCTCTGCTCTTAACTCTTTCTTTCCTTCAGCTTTGTTTTGGATTAGTTTGCTGTTATTTTCCCAGTTCCTTCAGGTGTGCAGCTAAAGCTTCAATTTTATTTCTTTCCTCTTTTTTAATGTAAGCATTGAGGGCTAAAAATTCCCCTCTCAGCTTTGTCTTTGCAGTTTCCCATAGGTTTTGAAATGTTGTGTACTGATTTTTATTTGTCCCAAGATATTTGCTGAATTCTCTTGAAATTTCTTCTTTGACCCTCTGATTATCTAAATGTGTTGTTTAATCTCCATATATTTATGAATTTCTCTTTGTCCATTCATTATCAATTTCCATCTCTTTCTCTTATGATTAGAGAAAGTGTTGTCTATAATTTCAATATTTTCAAACTTATTGTGCCTTGTCTTGTGACCCAATATATGGTCTATCTTGGAGAAGGCTCTATGAGCACTTGAAATAAAAGTGTATCCTGCTATTTGGAAATGCATTTGTTCTACAGATGTCTGTTAGGTCTTCTTCATTTATCATATTATTCAAGTTCTCTATTTCTTTATCCTCTGTCCAGATGTTCTCTCCAATACTGAGAGTCTCCAACTATTATTGTAGAGAAATCTATTTCTCCCTTCATTTTTCCAGTGTGTGCCTCATGTATCATTTTACCAGTGTGTGCCTCATGTATCTTAGGGCTCTCAGGTTAGGTGCATAAATATTTAGTACAGTTATTTCTTCTTGCTGAATTTCCCCATTTATTAATATATAATGATCTTCTTCATCTCTTATAACAGTTTTTCATGTGAAACCTTTTTGTCTGATATTAGTATTACTACTTCAGCTTTTTTTTTTTTTTGGTTACTATTTGTATGGAATACCTTTTTCCAACCTTTCACTATTTTTAAGAAAGATTTAATTTATTTATTTATTTCTCCCCACCACCTCGTTGTTTTGCATTTGCTGTCTCTGTTTGTTGTGTGCTGGTCTTCTTTTAGGAGACACCAGGAGCCAAAACTGGGACCTCTAATGTGGAATGGAGTTGCCTAATTGCTTGAGCAATGTCAACTCCCTGCTTTGGTAAGTCTCTAATTGTTTTCCTCATGTCTTTTGTTGTGTCATCTTGTTGCATCAGCTCACCATGCCTGCCCATTGCATCAGGTCGTTGCCTTGTTTGTCTTCTTTAGGAGACACTGCTAACAGAATCTGGGACCTTCCATGTGATAGGCAGGAGCTCAATCAATTAAGCCACATCCTTTTCTCCAACCTTTCACTTTTCATCTGGTGTCCTTACATATAAGGTGAATCAGTAGTAGACAACATATAGACAGCTCATATTTTTAAATCCATTCTATTAATCTCTGTCTTTTGATTGGGGAGTTCCAGCCATTAACATTCGATATTATTACTGTAAAGGCATTACTTACTTCTTCCATTTTGTCTTTTGGCTCTGTGTTGTAATATTGTTCTCTTGTCTGCTTTCTTAACATTTATTTTAACCTTCTAATAATCTTCATTTCTACACTTTTCTTCATATCTCTTACCCTTGTTTTTTCCTTTTAGTCTATAGGACTCCTTTTAGTGTCTCTTGTAATTCTGGTCTTTTGGTAACATATTCTATTGGTTTTTGTTTGTCTCTGAAGACTTTGAACTCACCTTCATTTTTGAAGGACTGTTTTGCCAGATGCAGATTTCTTCCCTGGCAGTTTTTCTCTTTCAGTACCTCAAAAACATCATACGACTTTCTTGTCTCCTCCATCGTTTCTGATGAGTGTTCAGCACCTAATTTTATTAAATTTCCCTTGTATGTGATGCTTTGGTTTTCTCTTAATTCTTCCTGAAGCCTCTCATCATATCTGATATTTGTCATTCTGAATAACAGTAACCAAAAGAGAGCTGGGGGAGTTATACTAATATCAGATAAAATAGACTTCAACTTAAAAGCAGTTATGAGGGACAAATACAGTCAATTTATACTGATAAAGCAGACAATTCAACAGGAATATGTACAAATTAAAAAGATATATGCAACTAACGGCATAGCCCCAAAATATATGAATCAAATAATGACACATTTGAGGGGAGAAATTGGTGATTTCACATTTATAGAAGGAGAATTTAGTACACTATTCTCAATAATGGATAGAACATATAGTCAGAAGATCAGTAAGGAAGTAAAGGAATTGAATGATACCCTAATCCAACTAGAGCTAACAGACTTATATAGAACACCAAAATCAACAGAAAACTGAATACACATTCTTCTAAAGTGCACAAGGATCATTTTTCAGGATAGAACATAATTTGGGTCATAAAACAAAACTTAATAAATTCAAAAGTATTGAAATCAGGCAACGTATATTCTTCAAAAACAGGATGAAGCTGGAAATCATTAAAAGAGGGAGAAATGTAAAATTCACAAATATGTAGGAATTAAACAGTATACTGTTAAACAACTAATGGGTTAAAAAGAAAATCAGAAATGAAATTAGGAAATATTTTTAGGTGAATGAAAGTGAAAATACAGAATGCCAAACCCTATGAGAGTTAGCAAAGACAGTGCTAAGAGAGAAAGTTATAGCTTTAAAAATTTACATAAAAAAAGAAGAAAGTCTTCAAATCCAAAACCTAAACTCAGAACTGGAAGAACTTGCCAAAGAGGAGCAAACTAAACCAAAAGTGAGCAGAAGGAAGGGAATAACAAAGATCGTAATGGAGATATATGAAATATAAAACAAACAAACAAGCAAAAAAAACAATAGAATCAATAAAACCAAATAGTTTATTCTTTGAAAAGATCAATAAAATGGACTTTGGTCAGCTTTACTGACCAATAAAAGAAAGAGATGATACAAATAATGAAAATCAGAAATGAAAAGGGGGCATTACTAGCAACCCCACTGAAATAAAAATGTCTATAACAGAATTCAAAGAAAAACTATATGCCAATAAATTAGATAACCTCATTGAATTGGACAAATTCTTAAAAACACAACTACCTATATTGAGTCAAGAAGAAATAGAAGATCTAAAGAAATCTATTACTAGGGATGAGATTGAATTTTGTTCAAAGTGAGCACTGGGATTGTTCCTTCTGCTTTCCCTGAACTCTGGGCTTCTGGGTGGTCCCTGCTGCTCCTGGCCAGCTCTGCTATACTTTCCGGACCCTGAGACAGAACTGTATTGGAGAATGTCCTTTGCTCCCATTAGTTCCCCTCCTATGAGACTGGTTTGTCTCTCATTCCTCAAGGAGTCTATTCTTATACACACCCGAACAGAAAATCAGGGAAGGTATTCCGCCTGTGCAATGAGTGTGGCCCTTTCAGCTCACCCCTGGCCCAGCCCATGGCCTCTCCTGCTCACAAGGGTCCAGTAGTGTGATTCCCCCACAGCTGAAACTTAATTTAGTGCCCAATCCAGAGCCATGACTTAAATAGCTCTGGTTGTTCATTACCTTTAAAGAAACTGCATGCTGTGTTGTGCTTCTTGCATGTCTCCCTATGTCATTGTGCACAGCCTGTGGGAAAGTTAGTGTGAAATGCTGGGCAAAGGGCAGTGGAAATTCCAGAAAGGACAGAATTCAGGGAAGCAAATGTTTAAGAAGGTCACAATTGGGCATCCCAAATCAAGGAACTCCACAAGTCAGATGGAGTCTGGACATGGATTCTATGATGTTCCCACCTTGGAAAGCATGTGCAAGAGAAGCTACATTGCTAAGACCAGAGGGGAGAGCCTGATTTGCCTGAGCAGGACAGGGGACTTGAACCAAGGCAGGGGCCTAAAAGGAGGGATTCTGTACTAAGGGAGGGGGCTAGATGCAGAGGGCCTAAACCAGAGGAGGGGTTTGAGCTGATGGATGCTCTTGAATTTGGAGATGGACCTGAGCTTGAAGCCTCACCAAGGTTCCTGCAGAAGGGGCCCATATACTGCCCCACCTTAATAATTCCAAAGTAGACAAAAAATACATTTTCAAACCACAACTCAAGAAAATGTGAAATAAAATACAATTGCGTCTTGACCTAAACCAAAAAACCAACAGCAAATGCAAATTATCTAAAAAATCTTAGTGACAAGAGAATTCATTGACTGCCCTGAATGACTACTGGTTCAAGAGGAAAAGGCAATATTCAGTGTCAAAATTAAATTAGAACACAAGATAATGAGGTTTGGAGCATTGCCATGCAAAACAATTTTCCAGCTCAAGAAAGGGGCTACACATTCAAACTTCTCTGGGGCCAGCATTCATCTGACCAGACACCCAGGGCCATAAACTCAGGCAAGGACCATGGGCTCCATGTATGACCCGCAGTTTGCAGTGGCTGCACAAAGGCATTGGAGGAGGTATTAGAGAATACAGACAGGGACACAGAGGAGCCAGAGTTGTTGCACAGTGCTGTCATCTGTAAGTAGTTCAATGTGTGTATGGGGTTCAGCTCCCTGTCCATGACTTGCCCACAGCAGAGTCATGCTCCACAGCACAGTGGGCATCTTTGTGCATCACAGTAAGCTGCACATGGATGATTTCTGGAGCCTGAAGGAGGGTAAGGCAGTGGAGTTTACCTTTTCAAAAGTTTACCAAGGGCTTGGAATCTGTCACCAGACTTGGTGGGGTGTTCTGTATTGGGAATGAGAGGCAGCCAAAAGGGAAGAACATACAGAAGCACAGATCAAAAGGAGACATGTGCTACAAAGGTGGAGGTCTGGATCATCATGCCACTCTAGCCCAAGAAGTGCCACTACTGCCAGAGAATCAGCCATATGGTGGCTTCGTTTCCAATGTACAGGGCAGCTTTCCAACCCTTTGACCCTAGCTGTTAGAGTTTGCCAAGCACTGCCAATGCAAAATACAAGAAATGGGTTGGCTTTTATTGGGATTTTTTAGGGTGAAATCTTACCATTCTGAAGCTGTGAAAATATCCAAGTAAAGGTTTCATCAAAACTGCTGTCTTCACAAGGGTCAGCTGCAACTGGATTCCTGCCAGGGCAAAATGTTGGGCCTGCCTGGATTTCTCTAACTTCTCCTCCAAACACACTTTCTCCCTGTGCTCATAAGTGAGCATCAGACACAATTGCTCACACCTCTTCCTTCTCCTCTGGCCACGATGTCTTCAGCTTCAAGTTCCCCCATGACTCCAGCATCTGGCCCCTCCCTCTGTCTCTCAGGGTTTCTTTGTCCCTCCACAGCTGTAGGAGATCTTGGAGCACTCTCCCACATGGCAGAGTAGACAAGGCAGCAATTTTTCTCTGTGAGTTCCATATATGTAGGACTTCAGTATAATGATTGCAGTCCATCCTGGTGCCTGAAAACTACTCAGAGGCCCTTAACTAAACTAAAGCAATCTAACAAAAAGTGACCTAAAGCAAAGCTCTCTTATCTGAATCTAACCAAAATGGCCTACATACAAAAGCCTTACACACACAGCAATGGTTTAGAAGAACATACTTTTCCAGGGTCCACACAAGACTCAAAGGAGGGCATTAACCCAGGACACAGGGATCAGGAGAGGTCTCTTAAATCTGGGAGCAATGGGAACTCATGAAGCAGTGGCTGTACTTTGGGTGTGTCCATCATTAAGCAAATTGTGGGGCTGACCACCAATGCACTGGTCCATAGAATGTTCAGAAGAAGAAATCAATATAGGGTGCTTTCTACCAAATCTTACCTCAGGTGTGTAACACAGAGTAGTGAACCATTATTCCCAGCCCCGGAGTCAGAGCACACAGAATTTGCCTGGGTTTTGGGGTGGGGGGAGCAAGCAGGCTGATAAGCTGTAAGCCCCTAATTTCTTCTCCAAACATCTGATTACATTTACAACACAATGGAGAAATTCAACCCTAAGGGTGCCATTAAAAGCAGTGGAGAGTGCAGGCCAGCCTGCGCGGCATGAGGGGCTGATGCAGCAAGACCTCACAGCAAGGGGAAGATAAGCAGACACGGAGAAGACACACAGTGAATGGACACAGCAGGCACAAGCAGCAAGGGGGGGGTAAATAAATAAATAAATAAATCTTAAAAAAAAAAAAGCAGTGGAGATCTTAGAGGGCCTGAGATTTAATTCATCTCAATCCTTCAGGAAGGAGTGAAAGAAACACTTTTATAGAAGAGTAAAAGGTATTAAAGTTTGCTAGAAGCAACTCACTTTAAAAGAAATGGAAATGAATATTCTTCAGGCAGAAAGAAAATAATCACAGAAGTTTCAAGATTCAGGATCCATGAGGAGTAATATCTGTTAATTAAATTCATATATTTAATGACTCTTGAATGGATAAAGTAATGATATCCATGGCTTAGGACATCAATAATGTGTTGAAATACACCATAAAATAATATATAGCCTAAGATGTGTAAGTGGATATGCAGCAGTTTTATATCATTATGAATTCCAAAGAGATATATTATTATCCTTGTAAACTCCTAATTTAATCTGGACATGATAAAATTATGATAAGGGTGTTGATCCACGCCCCTTGGTGTGTGGTCTCTCAAACATAAAAAGACATGGCAAAGAACACTGGAGTAGTTTTTGATGTTGGAGTTCTGATGTGCAAGCAAAGAAGGCACTGGGGAAAAGAGACAAGCCATTCACCTGACAGTTCACAGCTGGCCTTGTGGAGAGAGGCAAAGATTAGAGAGCCTCATAATGTAGAGCTGATGTTGTGGAGGAAACAGAGTGGCTGAGCCCTGAGAGAAATGCCGCCCTGGGAAATGAGGAACCCAAGAATCCTGAACCTGACAAATGTCAGCTGCTCTCTTGCTCCAAGATGGGGTAACAGACTTTGGTGTAGGAAGAAACTTAGGCTTTATGACCTGGTAACTGTAAGCTTGTACTCCAAGTAAATACCTTTCATAAAGACCAACAGATTTCTGGTATTTTTTTCTATCAGCACGCCTTTGGCTGACTAATACAGCATATAAAATGTTTTTAAATATATTATTTGGCAAGTCGATAACAAATAGTAAGTTCAGATTTGGAAAGGCAAGCAAAAGTGTTATAATTTCCTCGGTAAACTTTAAAGAATATTAAGTAGTACATCTCATCCAAATAAATAGAAGAAGGCAAAAAATGAGCAAAAATAGTCCAAAACAAAGTATTCAGGGTTTCCTGGGTTGCCATTTTGGCCTTTATTCTGGGGCCAACTTACTTTGCATCTTTGGAAGCTGCACCTTTCTCATCCTTCAGAAGCCAGAAAGTTCCAAGGTTGAATAATGGGGTGTTGTTTTTCCCCAACATAAATCAAGTGCTGTATCCCTTCCCCATTTCCTAGTTATGAAGTCACCAAACTGGATGTGATGCTCATTTAAAGCAAGAAGAACCATGAATGATAGAACAAATAAAAAGGAGATATTTTTGCACTTTCCAAATTGGATGATTAGATGATTGATATTGTATGTCTACTGTTTTCTAATGAATGTATTCAATGCTATAAATTTCCCTCTAAGCACTGCTTCTGTTGCACCTCACAAACTATGAAGAAGAATAGGACATTAAGAAGAAGAAAGAACCAAATAACCAAAGGCTTGTGAGTGAAGCTATATCCACTTCCATTGCACTAAAGACTGAACATGAGGGCAGACATTGTAAGAAAGTTGGGAAAGTATTTTCTCTGACTGCAAGCTTGGTTTCCTCAATAAATCACTTCTATGGATGTACTTCATTTTGAAGGAATTTATGTCATGCTTACCTAAGCATGCGAGAATCTGCGCAGGGAAAAAGAATGAATACAATGAGTTTTAGCAGTTTGCCCCACATTGTTGTTCTTCCCTTTAAGTGTAATGACTGTGAAGATTTCTTGGAAATTCAAGCTCATGGTTTTATCTGAGAATTAATCCTTCAGAGAAACCATTTGGGATTTCATTAATTTGTCAAAGCTAGAGTCACATCAAAGCATCATCCAGGAGTAAAACCCTGTGTATGTATGGAATATTGGAAATCCCTCAGCAAGGCATTTAATGTCATTGAGTATAAAATATTCATATATTAGTTATCATTATAATGAACAAAGGAATGCTTCCATCTGAAACAAAACCTCATGGAATATGAGAAAATACAAAAAAGAGAGAAAACATATGAGTGTCCTGAATATAGTCTGCTCTTTTATAGTCATTTTTTACTCCTCATTTTAAAAGCCATACAGGGGAAAAAGCATAGAAATGTAATATATGTGGGAATGTTTCCACCTGACAGATAACCTCTTTATTCATTCAAAAATTCTTACTGAAGAGAAATCATATATACATGGGAGAGCATTAATTCAAATGTCAAATCTCAGATACAAGAGATTTCTTACAGTATAGAAATGCTATTTAGGTAAGGCATGTGAAAAAGCCTTTAGGTACAAATCATATCTCACAGAACATGAAAAAAAAAACACATAGTGGACAGAAACAAAATGAATGTAAAGGATGCAGAGAAGCCTTCAATCAAAAGCAAGAGTTCATTAATCATCAGAGCATTCATTCTGGAGAAAAACCCTATATAGGCAATGAATGTGGAAAAGTCTTCAACCAGAAGGAAACCTCATTAACCATCTGAGAATACATACTGGAGAGAAAGCCTATGAATGTGATGGTTGTGGGAAATCTTTAATTCAGAATGCAAGCCCCATTGCAGCGCAGAGAAGACCAAGTGGAGAGAAAACATATATATATGTAAGGAATGTAGGAAAGCCTTCAGTAGCAAATTAAATCTAATATAAGAATTCATAATATAATATAATTCTAATATAATTAATTCATAAGAAATATGGAATAGCCTTCAGCCAGAGGTAGTATCTCATTAAACATTATAGCATTCATACTGGAGAGAAGCCCTGTGAATGTAATGAATGTGAATCTCCAAAGAATCTACACCTCCAGTCTGTGTACCTTGTTGCCAATCTTTTAAAGAAGCAGGAATGCCTGTGCAATTCAGGATGTCTTTCTCCTCTTCGAAAAGTGCACTTGCAGTTTCTTCTTATATCTGCTCCTCCCACATTTTCTTCCACACCCATCTGTGTTCAATTGTTTTCACTAATTTATGCATCAGAATTCAAGATTTCTTTTAGTTTATGTAAAGATGGTCTTTCCACTTATTTCAAATTATCTTGGATGTTTTCATTGGTTCTTTAATCCATTACATTCTGCAAAAGCATTTAAAAATTAAAATTTTATAAATAATGTGTCCTATTATTGTAGCATTTTCATCTAAGGCACCCCAATGATTAATATTTTTTTCAGATTCTTCACCTTATTATCATGTGGATTCAAGTTTAACAGCCACTGAACTACAGTGGACTGCTTTCTAATTGACTCCAATTTTCCTTATTAATTGAAATCAGAAATGATCCTTTCATAATTAGAAAATATACATCTAATCTCATGTATTTTAAGAAGTTAGAAAACTTATTTATATTCTTAAGTTGTACTCCAATATTTTTCTCATATGTGTTAGGATGTGGGAGAGATGAAACTAGAGAATGCATGTATTTACAAACAAAAATGTGTACCCAAAAGGATCTGCCAAAGAAGATAATTCTGAGGAAGGAGGAATGGGGATTGAGGCTAGAGAAGGAATTTTGGTGTTTGCCATAAAAGACATAAATTATTTTTATATTCTTTGCATGGATAACTTGGTTATAATACAAAAGAAATTATGAAAATAATACACATGAAATCATGCAAAGTGTTGATTTGAACATATTGATTTGTATCTGCAACATTACTCTGGGGGTCTTCCCCTCAACCTTTTCAAGTATAGTCACCCATAAAGGAAAAGTATTCACTGCACTCCGCCCCCTACCCAGCTGCATGGACAGGTGGAGGCCTCCCTCAGCAACATTGAGCACAGTGCCTGAAGAGCAGGAACACGACGATGTGAAGTTCACACTGCTCTCTACACATATCCAGTTAGAGTGCTGTTAGCACAACAGCAGAGGAAACACTTCCAGCTCCTTACTACCCAGTGAAGACCTGCTAGAGTTACTCACATCACTAACTGAGGCTGTGAGTTCTGAGCAGGCCTTTCTCTCTGTCCTCCTTTAGAGATCCAGAAATTATGATGATGATTCTCATTGGGGCTCTAAGTGTTTAGTTCCCAAACAGGACATTCCCTGTTTGTCTTGGGGGAACTGCAGTGACACATGTTATATTCCAACTACTTCAGTTGTTCATGAGCTTCTTCCCATCACAACCCTCTCTTCCTCTCTGGGATTGAAGAGAACTGCATCATTTTCAACACTGTTAAAAATGTGCTAAATTTAATATATAATTAGTCTGAGAAATATATGGCATCTGTACCCTCTGAGGTTTTCTGCAAACTGCACTATCTCACAACCTAACTTCTATTTTTGTCACCCCTAGGTCCCAGGATTTTCTGGGATTCCCATACTATTTATTAGGGTCACTAGCCTAATGGTGCTCATTCTGGTGATGTTATTGCTGTAGCCAATGCTGTAATGTGAATTTTGACATTTCCTTCCTGACGCCAACAGGTTTCATCTTGGCATTGCTCTTTCTTTAATTAACACAAGATGCAGAAGTGAATGTAGAACTGAAAGCAGTAGACCCTAGTCTGTGCGTGAAACCCAGG
>JAQZBX010051013.1:5263-19605 GCA_029593785.1 Cabassous unicinctus | reverse complement strand
CCAAGCCTTACAGGATTCCTATAAGGAAATCCTGATAGAGGATAAGATCAAAATCCAATTTACCAGCAATTCAATATACAGAGCTAAGAAACAGATTGACAAACTCGTCCTAAGAAAGAAAGAAAAAATCCCCCAACTAATTTTCTAATGTAATCATCACAGTGGTACCAAAACCAATCAAGTTAAGTAGATTTAAGGGTAACTATAGGTCGCCCTCACTTGTGAACATATATGGAAAAAAGCATTAACAAGATAAACCCAGCAATGTTAAAAACAAGACTATAACATGACAAATCTGAGCTTATTCAAAGAATACAAGGAAATCTATTAAGTCACCACAAAAATTATTATCTCAATAAATGCAGAAAAAAAGCATTTGATCACATTCAACATCCACTCATTATATACATATGCTTTGCGAAGAATTTTAAAGGGAAGTTCCTTAACTTGCTAAAAGATATCTCACAAATGTCTACAGCAAATAAACATTCATAGTTGTATAACTTTAGACATGATCCTATTAAAAAAAAGGAGCAAGACAAGAATGCATGCTATATTAGTTCATGCTACAATATATTGGTCTATGCTGCAGTAGCAAATTAAGTTTGAAAATCAATGGCTTAAATATAAAAGGTTAATTTTTCCCTCTGCTATATGATAATGCAGGTTGCCCAAGGACCTGGTTGATGGGACACTCTTAACAACATATAGCTGTACTGTCTAGAACATGGAATTTTAATGTACTATAACATGATAATGTACTATAACATGATAAACATGATATGTTTCACCCTGGAAAGTATCCAAACACAATTTCTACACACAGCCCATTAGCTAGAACAAGGCTCCAAGTACCTGCAAGGGGGCTCAGAAATATGGGAGAGCACATGAATAGTAAATGAGCAATAAATGTCTGTCACACCCACTATTACTACTTTTATTCAACATTGTAATGAGTATCTTAGCAAGTCAAAACAAAGAAATCATTTGGAAGACAGAAATAAAATTCATTATTTGTAGATGATGTTAACTAGAAAATTCAGGAATATCTATGACAAGATTGTTACACACAAATGAATTGCAAATCTATTATACATCAGTAAAACACATAAAAATGTAATTTTACAAAAGAGACTATAATAGCAACCAAAACTATACAGTTTTTAGGAATAAATCTAATGAAGCACAACACAATGAAAAAACATAACTTTAGTGAAACATGTGAGAACTGACACTACCTGCATTCACAAGTCTCAACTATCAGAACAAAGAACTAAGGCCCACCTACCTCAACATGTCTTTACTTTCAGGAAAATAAGGCAGCAAACCAGTAAATAACTTTATTATTTGCTTTCAGACATTCACATAGATCATTTACCTGGATAACAATTTGCTCTGTCATCAAGGAGATCTCTTCTCAAGACAATAAGTCTTAATTTGGGCAAACAGTCCCAGTTTCAGGATACTGTTGTCATTCATTTGGACTAACCCTTTCCTTATTAAATATTTACTTATCAAGACCCACTATAAGATTCTTGCTTTTGTGTCAATTAATCCTAGTTTTTTTCTGATTAAGATTTTAACTTTTAATGTACTTTAATGGTAATGTGGAATTCCTCTTCCATGAAATTATGTGGCATATTCTTTCACTCATTTGTTACACAGAATTTTGTGGTCTTCTATATGTTTGTGTGTTGTGTATAATAATAAACTTCAGTTTTAGAGAAGTTTTAGATTTACAGAAAGGTTTTAGTGTAATTTTTCTGTAAATTCTAAACTTTTATATCACAAACTTTGCCAATTAGATTCCTGCATTAACAAGACCTACCTTATAACACCAGAGCCTAGACCCTGACACCCTGTAAGTATCTGCCCTTTAACTACCACTCACTCCATTTCACAGTCACTGCACTAAGCCTGTCAAGGTGGTGTTCTCCCTTACTGCAGTAGGTCATAAACTCAATTTTGCTTGGTATCAACAGATTATTCAGTTATTCTTGTGGTCTTTTTGGTGAGATGATAGTTGACAATCCTGGGAGTCCAATAAGATCCAATTACAGCCCCCTGCTGCCACAGTTCAAGGCCCTTGACTTAGAAATAATTACCTGGAAACTTGTTAAAAATAGAAATTTGTGTTCTCCATTCTCATCATTTCAATTTAGTAGGCCTGAGATGAATTTTTATACAGTTTCACCTGGATAATTCTGACACTGATAGATTTGGGTCCCTAGTCACATGGTCCCTCAATCGTTAACTGTTCCATAACTTGTATCACACTCAAAGCATGGTAAAGTACTACTGTTACTTAGTAGTAAAATGCACTAAATAAATTGTCTTTAAGTAAATAAACAAAGGTATCATGACTAAAGCTATGTTTTTGCTTTTGTTTTCCCAAGTATAATAATTATTTTCAAGAAGTTTTCACTTAGGGACAGAAAAGACAGTAAGGCAGTTCTCAAAATGTAGGGCATGAACTTCCAGTGGTATAACACAAGACTTTATATGGTATACCAAAAGGTTTTAAATGATATACAAGATTATTTTACATCACACATAGACTAAATAACACTGAATTATACAGGAAAATTCTTTCAATCCCCTTCTCACTGAAAGGAGAAATCTTCAGCTGCTAGTATGTGTTTTATCCTCTATTGTTGCTTATATCACCTTTTTAACGAATAGGGAGCATGTCTCTGAGCCTTCAGCAAACAATAGTACCTAGCCAGAATTTAATAACACTGATTTGTTTTCATTGTATTTTTTAAGGCTAATGATCCATATTTAAAGCATGATACTGATTTTTCATTTAGAATAGTGAGATAAATAAAAATAAAGTGAATTTATTTAAAGAAAATAGCACAAATGATATGCAGATATGCCAAAAATCATGAAGTTGCACTATGAATGACTGAAGTTTGGAAACACTGCTGTATGAAATATTATTAAAAGCGAACAATCTCTCTCTTTCTCCTTCTCTCTCTCACACACATACATATACAAACATATTTAATAAATTAATCTAAAATGAACATTTAAAAGCCACAAAATTCTTGCAGGAAGACATAACAAGACTACAATACAACTTGATGAATAGCTAAATAATGACATTCCATGATATGAGAATTATTGTTTCTGTACTTTCTTCAATAAACGAATATGATAATCCCTGTCTAACTATACATATGAAGAATGTACTAATGCACTAGTCTGAAAACCAGGGCAATTATCATTCTGTAATTTTTAAACTATTCTACACACCTTATAATCCTTGGATCGGTAGCAGCCAAGATGAGAATGATCTGAAAAAGGATGTACAAAAGAAAGTATAAATATTTTATATCATAAAGAAGAAAATTTGTTTTCCTTATTTTTTTTGATATTATAATTGTTTCTACAATTATAATTCAGAAAGCAGTTTCAGAACTACCTTAAAATCCTTGAGTAATGTTACATAAGCAACATTAAAAATCTCTATCCATTGTTCAATAATTAAGTGATTTCATTAGAGTAGGAAATATCTGAATATAGAACAGAATTCTTTTCAGTTGATAATCTAGCTACATGAAATGGATAATTTTAGTTGATAAACTGTTTTGTGATAAAATATAATTTGTATATTTAGATTTGATGTATATTATTAAACTACATGTGTTTCTATCCTTGGAGTCCATGGCTAAATCAAATGGCTGTAATGAAAAGAGGACTGACTTTAGAGGGTGGTAGCACAGTGTACACACTTTGCTGACAATAGATGTGCACTACAGTCTGGGCCCCACCACTTCCTGTATGATCTTTGGCAAATTAACCTTTCTAAGTCTCAGATTCCTCATCTGTATTTGATGGGGATGATAATAGCTCCTCTTTCATAATATCATCTTAAAAATTACATAATACATGTAAAGGCACTAAAATAAATGTTAACTAGTATTACTATCATCATCAACATCATTACTATCAAATTCTAAACCAAAGAAATCTGGAATCAATTTCCTATACTGTCACTTATCCAATATATGTGCCTTGGTCAAGGTTTAAGTGATTTGTTCTTCATGTTGGATATAAAGATAACACTTACCTTATACTTAGAAGGATTAAATTATATAAATGGTGAAAATCCCCAGCATCATGTCTGTCACACAGTGGATTTTAAAACTAATTCTAAACCTCTCTCTAAGATAATAAATATGACATTATACAGGCAGTTTGTTTGGTATTACTCATTTCTCAATGGAGTAACTGTTAAGAAGCAATTTTTAGGTGCCATAATCTCTGCCATAATCAATCTATGGTAGTCAAGCAAACCAGACCCATATTTGTAATTCTACTTCATCACTCATACATTCTGGTCAAAAGCATTCTAATGGTCTACATTTTACCTTCCTAAATTACTTTGTCCAGAAAGAAACAGTTATATGGATAGAAACCTAGAATAGTCTATATTCAGTTTCACGTTCTGTAGCTCTTTTCTGTGGCACAAAATACAGTTTTCCAGGTGCCCCAAACAACTCGTCAGCTGAAATATTAATGTCTTTCACACAAGGCTAACTTCTCCATTTAATGTCAATAAGATTCAATTTGCTTCAACTGCTTTTCAAAATTAAAAATAAAAAGTCCAACCTGCCTCCTCCTATGCATATGTCTAACGTACAGCATACCACAAATAGCAGAAGAAAAAAAGAATGACATACTAGGCCTAATTCTCCAAATATGCTAACTTTGAAAATAAAGATAATCATTTTGAAAGTTGGTATATATCTTTCTGGCAGCTAGTATATTAAAAATTTCAATATGTTAAAAACCCTGATATGTCTTTCACTTTCCATAAACCATTTTGAACTTTACCCTAATCCAACAGGTTTATAATTTTCTTTAATTTTTACAAATTAAGATGTGATTTTGAGGTTTCTCAATGTCCACATTAAATCACCTTTACTAACAAATAATAGACACTAACTATATTCTAAATGCAGGAGATAAAGGAGATAAAAGTCATGGCCCTTGGTCATGAAGTACTTATAATCTATTTCAGATAAGTTATAAAAAGTTGAGTAACAGTAGATAAAAGAATAAGCTAAAAGCCAGATTGGTATAGGTAATCTCTCAAGGTTGAAGACAATCAGGAAAAACTTCCTAACGGTGGAGGAACTTGAGGTGGGCCTTAAAGAATGGGTCACACTTAAGAAAAGCATAAAAAAAGAACTGAAAGAGCTAGTTCAGACCTTATGTATGTAATCTTAAACAACAAACTATTTCTTTAAACCTCAGGTTTCCTAATCTGTAAAAATGGGGATAAATAATATTCAAACTTCATGAAGCTGTTGTAATTAACCAAGGCAATATAAGTATTTAGATTAGTGACCAGCAGAAAACACACATTCAATATATTTGAACTATTATTTGGTTCTCCCAACAAACCCATAAGATAGGTAAGACTATTATTTCTACTTTATATCTCAGGAGGTTGGCTTACTATTGAGCTAACAAGTGATAGAACTGAGGGGTCTTAGTTCAGTTCTACTTCCATTAATATAAGGATACTAGATTTTTTTGGTATAAAACAAAAGTGGGGGAAAATAAAAGTGTTCTTTAGTCTCAAAAACGATAGATTATGTATTTCTTAGCCAAATGGATGTGGAATATATTCAAATTAATCAAATGGTGACTAACAGTATTGGTTAAAAACAAAATGTGGCAGTCATCAAAATGTTTCCTTAGCAACAATCTAATATAGAAACTAAGATACATTTTGTACTAAAGTCACCATTCACACTGGGACTAATCTGATAACTAGAGCCTCTGTATCCTTCCTCTTTCCAGCGTTGACCCTTACCCACAGGCAGTTTCTTAAACAAGTTAAATATAAATTTACCATATGTCTCAGCAATTCATTCCTAGGTATCTACAAAACAGAAATGAAAACATCTAACTACCAGACTTCAATAGGAATGTTCATAGCAGCACTATTCATGAAAGCCAAAAGAGTGGAAACAATTCAAATGTCCATCAAGTAGCTAAAGGATAAACAGTGTATATTCCACCACAAAATGGAATAATATTCAACAAAATGAAAAAAAAAACTGCTGATACATGCTACAACAAGGATAAACCCCAAAAACATGCTAAGTGAAGACAGATACAAAATACCACAAACGTATGATTTCATTTATGTGAAATACCAAAAAGGCAAATCTATAGAAAAATAGATTAATGGTTACCTAGAGCTGGGGGTGGATATATATATGGACTTACTGAAAACTGGTAGAGTGACCTTTATAGAGTGATGGAAATGCTCTAAAATTGGGGTAGTGATGATGATTTGGCAACAATGTAAATTATCTAAAATTATTTAATTGTACACTTAAAAAGGCAAATTTTATGGCATGTAAATTACACCTCAAAAAAAACAAAAAAAAATTTACTAAAAATAAAGAGAAATAAAGGAAATAAAGAGTTCAAAGAAATAATATTCACTTGCTACTGCTCTGTAAGACAAGAAATCCAAAGAGAAGCACACATTAAATGAAAAGATTAGACAAATGAGATATCTGCTAAGAAGCATGTAGATGGTGACTATATCTCATTTTATTCAGAAAACTTTTAAATTTTCCCATTTATAGCTGTTTACTCAAGATATGGCGTACTAGAATTTGGAATGTTATTCCAATTATTAATTTATTTTACTTTACGTCAGTAACCATTAAACAAAGTGATTAGTGGAAACCCGGCAATACCATTACTAAGTATATACCCAGAAGAACAGAGCAGAGACACGAACAGACATCTGCACACCGATGTTCACAGAGGCATTATTTACAATTGCCAAAAACTGGAAACAATCCAGGTGACCATCAAGCAATGAATGGATAAACAAACTATGCTGTATACACATGATGGAATATTAAGCAGCAGTAAGAAGAAATGAAGTCGTAAAGCATATAACAACATGGATGAACCTGGAGGACATTATGTTGAGTGAAGAAAGCCAGACTCAAAAGGACAAATATTGTACGACTGCGCTATTATGAACTAAATATATTATGTAAACTCATGGAGTTAATAATTAAAATATAGGTCACCAGAAAACAGAATAAGGGTAAAGAACGGAAAGCTGGGGGTTAATCTGTGCAGAATTAGTAAAAAGGTTGTTTGTAAATCTTTGGAAATGAATAGAAATGGTGAAAACACCTCATAGTGTTTGTAACTAGCAGAGCTATTAAATGAGTATGACAGTGGTTAAAAGGGAAATCTAGGGTCATGTATATTACTAGAAGGAAAGCTAAAAACTAACATGGGACTGTATAAGACGATGAAACCTTATGTAAAACACGAATATGGGTGATATTGCATATAGAAGACTGTTTTTACAAAATATAAATACAAATATACTACAGAGAAGGAAAAAGAATACAGCTATATACATCAGGGGAAGCATAGAGAGATTGAGAGGTGATGAGTTTTGTTTGTTTTTTGTTTATTATTATTATTGGAATAATGAAAGTGCTCTAAAAATGAAATGATGAATTCAAAACGATGTGATTATATCAAATACCAAAGTGTATCTGTACTGTACACTTTGGATAGATTTATGCTTTATTAATATGTATCAATAAAATTGATTTGTTAAAAAAATTAAGACAGAAAAAGAATAGACAGAAAAGAATATCCTGTCAGGAGAAGGACAGAGAGAGTGAGAGGTGATTATTAAGGGGAAGAGTTTCTTTTGTCTATTATTATTATTATTGGAGTAAGGAAAATGCTCTAATACTGACTGAACTGATTGATGAATGCACGTTTCTGTGATTATATCAAATACCAATGATTTTACACATTGAATGGATGGTATGCTTTATAATATGTATCAATAAAACTGACTGAAAAAACTGCACAAATTAAAATTAGAATTATATACTATATAATTCCAAAAAGAGACGATGTGTTCAAAAATTTTTTTAAAGAAAATACCATGATGAAACTAGAATAAGTAATAGAAGAGTGGAAAAGAAGGGGACCTAGGGCTGGAAAAGCTTGATTCTAGAGTGAGCATGGCCATTTTGTACCTCTGCAAAAAAGTCACTTATCCTTTATAAGCCTCTCTCATTTTTCTTTTTCAAATACTGTTAACACCCTTTTCACATGATTATTATGAGGACTAAATGGGCCAATGCCTGTGAAAATAGTATCTGATAAAAATGTTAAGTATTAATAGGCAAGATAATTTGACAAGAAAATACTCAGGAAGAATTTCTATTAAGGTAAGATATTCAAAAATGAAAATTCACTATACTTACAAAGATACCCTACCATAAGAAATTTCCATGTGCATTTACACAGGTGGTAAGAACTCTAAACAAAACTGCTGAAATGCCAGGAAAAAAAAAAGTATAAAAAACAATAGGGCCATTAGAATCAGAGAGATGAAAAGAGAAAACTCTCCTCCAACTAATATATGTGTAAGGCATAATGGAGTTTTATAAAATCAGAGTAATAAATTAATTCAGTCAGTAATATCAACGCATGCTAAAAGAATCAAAGTTGAGAAGTAACAGGATATTATTAGAGTCTCTAAGTATCTCCCCTTAATTACAAAAAAATAGTACCTTAATGATAGAGAAACCCAGCAGGCACCATCTTAACCAAAGGAGGAAAATTCATCTAATCACAAGGAAAAATCAAACAAACCCAAGTTGAGAGACATTCAGGAAAATAAATGGTCAGTATGCTTCAAAATTATTAATGTTATGAAATACAAAGACTAAGGAACCAGATTAAAGAAGACTATATGTGTGATCTGGAATTTTCTTTTACTATAGAAGATATTATTAGGACAATTGGTAAAATATGTTTAGGTTTATAAATTAGTTAATATTACTATATCATTCTTAATTTCCTGCTTTTGAAAACTGTATTGTGTAAGATAATGTCTGTTTTTAGGAAATACACACTGAAGAATTCCAGAGAAAACGGCCATCATAACTATACCTGAGCTTTAAACAGTTAAAAAAAATTATACACAGACAGACATGCAAAGAGGGGAAAGGAGAGGAAGAGGAAAAGAAAGAAAACGTGGATTCTGAGTGAAAGGCATGTAGGAATTCTTTGTATTATTTTAGCTTTTTTGTAAATCTAAAATTATGTCAAAATAAAAAGTTAAAGAAAAAAGGCAATGAAACAGTGACCTTTCTTATCATATTTCTACATAGGCAGCTGACTGCTTTGATTAAAAGTTACAGAAAATTATAACAGTTCTGCTGCCAAATATATAACTGTAAAGAGAAATCTGACACTTAAGTACATTCCAAAAAATCTTCCAAAGAAACATCTATATTGAAGTTCTTTTCCATCTGTTGGTTCTTAAAGCTCATTTCTCATGCCCATACATTTCTTCTAAGAGGGAAGCTAGAGTGTAGCATGTGTTCCTAATTTCACCTAATCTGCTATTATAGATATAAAAGACATTGATTACCACATCTATCTCCCTATCAGTGTTAAAAAAACAAAATAGATGAGCATGGCCTGCCCATGTTCTCTCTCAGAAAAGAAAGTTTCATTCCCCTACTCCAATTTTAAAAAAAATGAGATTAGACACTAGAGTTTAGTAGGAGCTCACTACATGTTCCAATACAAAAAACTAAAGGATTTTTTTTTCACTCTATTTTGTTTTTTGTCTTCTATGGCTTTCTCAATGTCTAGTAAAATAAAGACTTATGGAGAATATTTGCTGAACAACTAACCAATGTCTACAGCTATTTACTATGAAATATCCTTAAATTACACAACACTATTTAACCTTCTTCACAAAAATTTTAATGTTGAACTTAAACAACTTACCTAACCATAGGGAGCATGGGTAAAGATAAACTAAACCTAAGGGACATTATCTTGCCAGAAATACAAATAATAATGTAAATTATAATTATAATGACAGCTGATATTTGTTAATTGTCTATGTGCTAGGACAGTTTACATCCATTACCATGTTATCTTCAATCTTTAATAAATAAGCTGATTATCAAAGTAGTCAAAATGATTTGTTCAGGAATGCCCAGTTTATAAATAAGTAGCAGAACAAATACTCAAATATATGTCAAAATGCATGCCCAAATCCCATAATCCTGAGCTCTTTTTACTATGGTATTTCCCAAAGTGTGCTAAACAGAACTAGTTAATAGATGTTGAGATAATAAAAGGATTCCATGATCAAAAAGGCTTAAAAAATGTTGAGCAAAACAAAATTAATAAAATTTGTTTCACTAGAAGGTATCAAGTCTTTAATATACTAATATGTCCTTTGAATCTCAAAGAGGGAGATGGTTTATAGCAACACAGAAATTCTATTATTTTTAAAAAGTACCTGTATGGGTGTCTTGCAAGTTGTAAAGTTCTATACTATACGATAGTATCTAATAATACAGCAAAGATTCTGTTTTTGTTCATCAATGTTCCAAGTTAATGGCTTGATGTAGCCAAGGCAATGAAAGCAATGAAGACAGATGCTAATTTCTAACTTACCATTGTGCATCCTGGACCATCCATCTCTTTCACAATCTCTGCTAGAAGATCCAAAAAAAGCATCAGCCCTAGGACTTGGGGGATCAACCTAGAGGAAACAGAATTTATTAAAAGAGCTTAAATGTTCCCAGTCTTTCAATCTCATGGCATCAATAAGCAACAAGTGTGATGGTGCTTATGTGAGTCAGGCATGTTCCAAAGTCAGAGCTTAGTCACGTATTTTGCTGCTTGTTTTTAAATGAATTTAAAATTAAACTCTAGAAATTTTTAATTATATATTTGTGCCTGCTTTAAAATAGATTTCCAGTCAAAATGTCCATAATACCACACTGCCTAGTTTTTTTTTTACAAGGTAAAAAATAAAAATTAAGGTTAGCTATTTGCTACTTATCTTCATAGCATGCATACTTTGAATTCAAAAACAGTATCTTTAAATGGCTGTGCTCAGAGCCTAGCATGTTGACTGTTTTATAGCTTGTGCATAATAACACTCAACCAAGACTTCAGAGTGATACAAACATGTGTAAAAAGAATATCTCTATTCATTTGTGTTTGAAAGGACACTACCAAGAGAATGAAAAGACAACTCACAGAATGGGAAAAATATCTGCAAATCATATATCTTATTATAAGGGTCTAGTATCAGAATATATACAGAACTCTTATAAAACAACAAGACAAAGACAATTGAAAAAATGGAAAAATGACTTGAATAACCATTTCTACAAAGACATAGAAATTGCCAACAATTGCATGAAAAGATGCTTAATGTCATTAGTCATTAGGGAAGTGCATATCAAAACCAAATGGAGATGACTGATAGGGGATCAGGTTTTACAAAGGGAGAATTAAAAATTAGGGTGAGTGTATGTGTGCATGTGTGGTGGGGAGTGAGGGTTGGGGATTAGGTTATATTTAGGTGATTAAAAAAATTCTTTCATTTCCATGGTCATCATTTGCTGGATACTATCATCATTTCAAATCCAAAGCAAAGGCATAGGTCAAGTATTTGTCTCATGAAAGCAAACTAAAAACCACACAATTTTAAAAATTGTGACCCATAATTTATACAATCGATTCAAACCATACACTCAGCAAAGGACTGTATAACAAAGGGAATCCAGTGGCGGAAGATGGAATGTGGTTATCAGAACAATTATGAGAACTTTCTCCCATGAACTACAGAGTGTTAATAATCAGGTGGGTTGAGAGAAAAATACACCAAATGTAAATATGTTCTATAGTTAGTAATACTATTTTGACAATGTTCTTTCATAGTTGTAAAGAATGTTTCACAACAATGCAAGGTGTTGGTGGTGGGGTGATGTATGGGAATCCTTTATAATGTTATACATGTTTGTATATGTACAACTTTTACTATACTTATTGTTTATGTATGTGCATGTATGAATGATATACTTCAATAAAATTTTATTTATTAAAAAAAAACAAATGAGATACCACTACATACTAGGATGGCTTTAAAAAAAAAAACAAAAAATAACAAGCGTTATTGTTGCAAAATGGATCCCTCACACATTGCTGGTAAGAATGTAAAATGGCACAGCCACTATAGAAAGCAGTATGGCAATTCCTCAATAAATTAAACATAGAATTACCTTATGATGCAGCAACTCCATTTCTAGATATATACCCCAAAGAAAAACAGGTGTTCAGCCAATGAAGCAACCTAAATATCCATCAACTGATATATTGATAAAACGCGGCATATCCGTAAATGTAATATTATTCAGCCATAAAAAAGGAATGAAGTCCTGATACATGCTACAACATAGATGAACCTTGAAAACATTATGCTAAGTGAAAGAAACCAGACAAAATTCCATTTATATGAAATATCCTGAATATGTAAATCCATAGAGAAAGAAAGTGGATTAGTGGTTGCCAGGGGCTGGGGGTAGGGGGAATGGAGTGTGAATGCTTTTAATGGGTAGGGGTTTCCTTTTGGGGTAATGAAAAATTTCTGTAACTAGATAGTGATGATTGTGGCACAATACTATTCTGCATAAAAGAAAAAGAGAACTCTGCTTAACTCTTCTAGGACAGTTGTGCTGGTTTGTCTAGAAGCATTCTAGCTGATTTTAAGATTGTTTTTTATACCATATATATAAAACTGGAATGCCTTTCATAAAAGAGTTAACTTTTTGCATATGCATGTATCAAGTTAAAACTTTGACTATCGATTTGATAAGTGATTTTAAGAATTATGAATGGCTGTGGGGAAAAAAGACATCTATGTTTACATATACATTTAGAAAAATTCAGGTTTCCACACAATAAAATAAGTAATTTTCTAAGTACAGACTTAGAAGTATACAAATGTGTTCACTGAAAAACTGGGGGGGAGGGGGGGGGCACATTTAAATAGAAATGTCAATGTTTATACCAAGAAGTATTAGAGTTTTCCATTTTGAACACTGACATGAAAAATAATATAATAAACATTTTAAGAGCAACTGTTTTCCTAAACAATATTTATGGGTTAGCCCTCAAAATATTCCTGGTTATCACTGTACATAGACATTTTAATTGAAATGCTACTATTCCTTCAAATTGAAGTTTAGTTATGTTCTTTCCAATTTAATTTGTAATTGTGAGCAGACATAAAATTAAAGACATCCTAAAACTATCATCAAACAAGGAAACATTATCTGAATTTCAAATAAAAAACTATGGCAAAAACCTATAATTAGATTCTATAGAAATAAGACACAGTCACAATAAACTCAATAAAGTATCAGCATTTAAAAGTACCTATTATGCTATGAATTTTCTTTTTACAACCAAAGATCTACTACTTTATGTTAAAATAATAAGAGATTCATAGTCAAAATATAAAGATGGAATGAAATGTTGCTTAAAGCACAACTAAATTTTTTTAAAAAGGTGTCACAAGAAAAATCTGTATGCCACCAAAGGAGCATATTTACATGTTAAAACAACTCATTTTGGAATTTGGAAAAAATGAATTAGAAACATTAAACGCAGAAATAGTTTTACAGATATCCCAAAGAGTTTTTTTTTGCTGCTATAGGCACTTGAATCTTGAGGTCATTTGTTAAAGTTAATATATTCTTAATTGATTTTCAAGCTTTTGGTAGAGAATATAAACAAAATGATTTTAAGGTAAAAATACTTTATAAAAAATTCAAGAAACGAGGAAGATTCTGAGAAAGTCTTTTACTAAATATTCTGATTATGTACCCTTAAATTTAGCCAAAGTCTATTTGACTATCATACAGAACCAAGCTCTAAACCTGCCCATATTAAAAGCAGGCTTCTGTGTAGAGAGATTAGAACTATGCTACTCTGAACTCTACTTTCAAAGGCCTTCCCAGCGCCATAAAAAAAAATGATTTGCTTCAAAGATCCATCATAAAACCTTATCAAAGGGACAATTTCAAAGGAGATTTATTTTCCATGATAATTTTTTAAAAGGAAGATGGGGAGTGGGAATTTTCCCTTTTCATAAAGAATACTTGGTCCTCTTTTAAAACCATCCTTCTGCCATTTTAATTCTAATGCCAATTACATCCAAGTTCAATTTATAGAGTTATTAAAGTTTCCACTATATAATAAGAAAGGAAATGGGGAAGCGGGTGTGGCTCAATCGATAGAGCTCCTGTTTACCATATGGGAGGCCCTGGGTTCGCTTCCCGGGGCCTCCTTGTGAGGGCAGGCCGGCCCTCGCGGTGCAGTAGGCTGATGCAGCAAGACCTCACAGCAAGGGGGAGATAAGCAGACACAGAAAAAACACACAGCAAATGGACACAGCAAACACAAGCAGCAAGGGGGGGATAAATAAATAAATA
>JAQZBX010051012.1:0-19504 GCA_029593785.1 Cabassous unicinctus | reverse complement strand
CGACATCTGCTCTCCTACAATATTTAGTTTTACCAACTCGGAAAACTGTATTTCTTTAATTTATTCAGCTAGTCTTTTAGCTTGTAATTATTACTGAGGAAAATGAGTGGTGTGTTATTTGGATTTTTAAAAATCGTTAATTGATTTAAATTTAAATTGTTAAATTTTAACACACAAAAGGCATAGGTTTCCTCCACCACCCCAGAAAAGCATAGGTCCCCTAATCTCCCTACTTTGGCCTATGACAAAGAAGTAAAAGGACACATTTTTCTCAATTTTCACATGCACCTAGTTTTAGGACCAAAATGGCAATTAAGCTTTTACTCTAAAGAGAGAAAAACTGGAAGTAACAAGTGGCCACATACCATTTCATGGCATTTGCGTCTTAGTTTCCCATCTTTTTATCTTTCAGAAACATGGGGAGATTATTGGTCTCAAACACATGAGTGACTGTAATGAAACCCCCCAAATCCCCATACTGAGGATTCAGGTGGGGTTGTTATTCCGGTTATTTGGAAAGCTTTATGTAGTTTTTTCTTTGCTCTGGGTAAGCTCTTCTCCCCCAAATACTCCTACCAGTGAATCTCTGCTGCCCTTTTCAACTTCCCTCCCAGTTTGTTATCTTCTAACTTCTTGGTGACAATGTTCCTTAAACCAAAAACGTGGACATGTGGTCTGACGGATATATTTACTAGGATAGTGGGGATAGAATATTTGATATCAAAAAAATCTGGGCCATTTGATCAATGTACTTCTATTCTTCAAGGACACGTTGTTTGGGAGATTTATTTTGTTTTGGAGATCTTTTATTTTGGAGGTGGGGTAGAGAAGAGGTAATAAAATGGCTGCAGGAGAAGGACTGTTATTCCATTTCAACCTCCTAAATTCCTTCAGCCTCTTTACTTTAAGCCTTAGCTTCTATTCTCCCTGCCCCCAACCCAGGTAAATGAAGAACAATAGATATCTCAAATTTGGAGTAATATTCCTTATTAGAGACTTAAATTATAAACAACTTGGAGAGGGTTTTAGATGGTTTACTTATCTGAGGCTTTACATATGAAGCTCTCTGACTTTCAGGGCCCACTTAATGCCTAATCTGCTAAAAAAGAAATCCAAATCAAGAGAAGAAAACAAAATGTGCTAAATCACTTAACAGTAATCTTACAAAATGATATTCCTGTTTAACAGGCTCTGTAAATGTGATGATGTTTAGCAGGCCAGATCAAACACATCTATGGAACAGAAGGTATTTTTAAGTTTAAAGCTAGTTTATTCCTGTAAGTAGATCTCTGTGCTTATTTTTGGTTTGCTTTGTTGTTTTCAACTTCAGATTTGTGGTACTTGTTGGGAAGAATTAGGGGTAATGTTGGGGTTATTTTCCTCACTTGGAATAAATAGACTGACCTAACTCTGTTTATGTCGTTTGCACTCAACAACTGTTTCCTTAATAAAACTCTTACAACCAGGGTAGAGAACTGAAGTAAGCTTTCTTACAAAGTCAGTAAACATAGACTCATGATCCTTGATGAGGATGAGAGAGAACCTTGTAGAACTGACTCTTAAATGACACTAGTTTAGTGTAAACATAAAATCTGTTTTTTCCACTTCCATGAAAGCTGACACCAATTCTGCCATGTGGCAATTCTGCTATAGGCCACATTCGTGGCCTGGGTTGAATGAGTGATAGGCTGAAAAGAAATCAAACTTCATTTTTGTGATTCAGAAAAAACTAGATCAGAGGGTGGCTCTGACAAGAGTTGTTCACCAAAGCAAAATCTAAACCAGGGTCTTTGAGCAGGCCCCAGGTGGGGAGCTCAGGTCACTCTTTAATGGATGCAGCTTGGATCTGTTAATCTTCCTGGAGATTGGAAAGAGTGTTAACTGTGGCTCCGAAGTCTGACTTTTCTCTTTTAAAAATTATAAAGCAGCTTTTCTTTATGATATAATCTTCAGTATAGGGGGTGCCAATGTGGCTCAGTAGTGGAGTGCCGGCTTCCCACGTACAACAAGGTCCTGGGTTCAATTCCCGACCCCAGTACCTCAAAAAAAGAAAAAAAAATCTTCAGTATAAATATGTAGGACAAATTAATTCCCTGATTTGGGTATGTTTGGGTAGTGGAGGGAGGGTTTTCTACAGGTGATTGTAGTCTATAGGTAAAGGAGAACTAGGATAGCATCTGATCATGCAAGGTTGAAACTGTACTGTTAACATATTTGAATACTGTCAAAAGTTATTATTGGCAGCATTGTCTTGTATAGACATCAGCATGTTCTTGCCCAGTTAGCGTGAAAGGAGGGGAAAAAAGCAGGGAGGGTAGCCACAGGCCTTCGGTTGACAATGGAGTTCTTCACTGATGGAGCTAGTTGCTCTGGGTTGTGACTTGGTAACCTGTGCCAGGTAAGGAGGAAACCAGGACTACAGCAGCAGCAGCCTGAGAGGGTGATCTAGCTGATGGATGAAACTGATGACGCCCAGGCTACAGAGCAGCTGGGAGGACATTCTGCTTTGACACAGTGCAGGGTATTGAAAGTCAGGAGGCCGGGGTTATAGATTCGGTTCTGGCACCAGTTAGTTGCGTGGCTTCAGGCAAGTAGCTTTGCCCTTTCTGCTGTAGTTATCTTATCAGCAAAGTGAGAGTGATAAAACTTGCCCTGAGAGAGTGATTTAGGAATCAGATGAAACCCCTTGGGATTGTTAAAAAGGCTTTACTGCTATAAGGTACCTTTATCATTAAAGCTTAGATGAAATTTTCTGTATTCAAATATTCAAGGAAAAATGCTAAGAGTTGAGGGTGTTTAACTGGTTGGGTGGGCAGAGGACATTCAGTGGTCAGATTGATGGAGTAATGACACTCGGGCAATCCCACACTATGTCTTGGAAAATTCATCCAGTGAATAGGACAGCTCTCAAAAAAGCAGGGTGGTAGAATGGGAGATGTTCTGTTGAGGTCTCATAGAGGCACCTAAACCCAGTTGCCGTTTGATGTTTCCATTTCATGAACCAGTGCTTTCTCTAAGCACTTCAGAGCTACCCAGCAATTCTGGTTACATCATCAAGAATAAATCTTAATCAAATTAAATGTATATTATGCCCATCAAATTCTTAGATGGTTACGAAATATAGATAAGTTACACAGGTTTTCCTACCCACTTGACTTTTCTGTTTTCTAAGTGTTTATTTTTTTTCCGTGAATATTCTTAGAGGTAAATATATATATTTTTTCTTCATTTTAAAATTGTTTAAATCAAATACATAAATACATATATACAACCTAAAATCTCTTCCTTTAACCACCTTCAGATATATAATTCAGTGGTGTTAATTACATTCACAGTGTTGTGCAACCATCACCACCATCCATTACCGCATCTCCTCCAACACCCCTAACAGAAATTCTGTACCCAGTGGTTACTTCTTTATCTCTGTGATTCCCTAGTGCCATCTTGGCCCTATCTCGTCCCTACCTCCTCCATTCCTACAACATCATCTCATACATGAGTGCCTCTCATTTCACTGGCTGTCAGAAACTCAGTTTTCTTAGCAGTAGCGGTTTTCTTTCCCTTCGGTTGTCAAAGTGTTTCCCCTTGTACTCAGATCGTTTACAGCTCTGATACTTATTAAGAATGAAAGACAAGGATGCTAATTCCAATTGTGCTTCTGTATCCTCTGTGAGAAAAGCTTTCTCCCTTCTCTTGGCAGTCTGGGGCAAGGCAAATAGCTGCTTTACAGATTGCCCAGTTTTGACTCCTTCCATCCCAGCCCCCAAGTTGGTGCCAGCCTGATCTTTTTAAATGGAATTGTTATTTACTTGCTTAAGTGCCTGATCACTCCCCTTTGCCCATCCAGGCTTCATGGGGTAAGTAGGTGTACAAACGGCTTTTGTCCTGCACAGTGTTGGCATCCACAAGGTTTACAACAATTTAAATTAGCAAGAACATTAAAGATTGAAAGATTTCTTATAAAATCCAGAATTTCGGTCTCCCTTGGAATATCGTTAGAGGGCAACACTGGCCAACAGGAATTAGGTAGGTAGGGCTGCCCCTTAGATATGGCAGCGCTCTCCAGATAGCACAGCTATGGCCCAGACCTTTTCACTCTCTCACATTAGCTAAGCAGGCGTTTGTGTTTGCTTCCCCTACTACAGGGTCAAGTTTTAACTCCTTAAGGGGCAAACAAGATCCTCCACAGTTAGACCCCACCCTACTTCTGCTCCTCACCTCCTGTCACCTGCCCCCTTGCAGTCTCACAGTGGCTTTGCCACTAATTGGAGAGCTGTTGGCTTTTTTGAGTTTGCTTACTCAAAGCCATTCTGCAGACTGCTCTGGAGCACCAGTTAGCTGCAAGGTGTGTGTCTGGCCTGGCTACCACTTGTGGAGTGTTTCAAGGGAGTTATATTTTAGATTTTCGTGGTGTATTGACCCAAACCTTCTATGTGAAGAGAGAAGCAAGGGAAAGAAGAGAAAAGATAGGGCCCTTTCTGTGCTTATAGTCATTTCCAAAGCAAAAATGTTTCATCTGACTAATTGTGGTCATATATTTGCAGGCATTCAGCTCTGTGAAGCTGAGGTTGTAGCAGCAAAATGATGGTTTACCTTGGTTAGGATATCTATGTCGAAATATTGCTGATCTTTTCCCAGAATTACAGGAAAACTGATGTACCAGTTAGCCTTATTATCTGCACTTCTAGCAAAGAAAATAGATTTACGCTATTGAGTGGTTACTTCATTGTTGTTCACCTTAAGTCCAGGAACGGACAGGGGAATGATGCTAGAATCAGGGTGTTTGCAGCTCTAGTTTCAGGAGGTTCCTGTATAGGTCTGGCTTTATCTTTTTGGGGCCATCACTGGTTGAGGGTTCTATTCTTTGCTGGTTCAGAAATTTCCCCAGGAGTCAGGCTTTAGGAATTTGTCACCCTAGCCAAACTCACTATTTGGTCTAGTGGACTATTTATAAAGTAGAATTTTCATTTGTTACACATTTACTGAACTCCTACTGAGTGCCTGACCTCTGATCTGCTGATCTCTGAGGAATCAAAAATAAATCATCAATATGATGTGGCCCCTGCCCTTTGGAAGCTCATGATCCATAAGTGGGACAGATACATAACCAACTACATTATATGTAGTGTGTTAAGGGTGATCTTATGCCCTGTTTGCCCCGAATGTCCTGGTTTATGCCTGTTGTCCTGGTATAACTATGACTAATGCCCCCTTTCATTTTAAAAACAATCAAAGTCACTATGAATGGATGGGGTATAAAGATGGTAGAAAGGAGAAATGAACTTATTTCTAAGAGTAAACACTTGAACTGGGTGAGGAAAGTTATTGGGCAATCAAGGACTTAAGCTTGGGGAGTTGGGCTGGGAGTAGGGGAGAGGGGTAGGTGGGGTTTGATTTGTGGGTCTGGGGATCTGTGATTTTTTAGAAGCACCCAAGATGATTTTTTGACATACTAAAGATTCAGAACCAATTCTCTACTGATTGTGTCTAGGATTACAAAGGGATGGGAGTAGAAGGGAGAAGGAAAAACAAGAACAGAGCACAAATCACGGGTCAATCGGGCAAGGGTAACCAGTTGAGAAAACCCTCAGAGGAAGAACCAGTTGGGAGACATTTACAGGAGTTATGTGAAAAATAGGGAGTGCCTGAACTATGACAGTCACAATAGGGTGGCAGAGGAATGAAAAGATTGAACAACTATTCAGGAGGAAGAATGCCAGCTCACTGGTTTGCATGGGGTACTATATATTTCCAGGCAACAGAACACGTGTCAAATCCGGGAACCTGGGGGGATCCCTACAATCAGGTTTACTTGGTGAACATAAAACAAAAGATAAAAACATTTAGATAGTTTTTCGGCATATTTCATCTGCTTACTTCACATCTTTGTCGTTCCCAGAACCCTCATGACATTTGGGTTCATATCTCTGGGAAGGAGCTGGATGAATTCTAAAATATCTGAACACTGTAACCCTTTTCTTTTTCTAGACTTAAAAAAGCCTTGCTCTTCTGTTATGGCAATACTACCTGCCAAGCCTTACCTTGCCTTATTTTTGTTTTTTATTTACCTTATCGAATGTCTAAGACAGTCAAGATTCATCAGCAATGTATGTATGTGCCAACCCCTTTCAGGGGTGATAATCAGTTTCTTGCAGTTTCTATCCAAATTCTGCAGCTGCTTTGTCTTTGGAAATCTGCAGCCAACTCAAAGGTTCACCGCACCCCTGGGAAATTACAATAGGACAAGAAACACCTTATCCAGGCAAGGAAGTCTTTAAGCCTGGCGTTTGAGGCAGCCGATTCACTTGGAAGAAGCTGAGTTGGTGGTTCTGGCAGGAGGACTCTAAATGGAAAATGAAGAAAATCTGAGAGCTCTGGTATTTCTCTCTGCCTTCAAACATCAAGAGGGTTTCTATTTTTAAGGCTGCTTCCACCAGGTCTGTTGTTGGCTTACTTCTGAAGCATCAAACGCAGTCCCAAATCAACTGATGCAAAGCCTTACACGTTAAGAAACGAGAGCCTCAAAAAAGAAAATGGGAAACGGATCAGGCTGTGATTTCCCAGGGTAATTTTACCCAAGACCTGGCCACCTCAACGCCTACACGACTGCTGTCTAGGATGGAGCGAGGCATCTTAAATTCCAGCCCTTGGCTACTCTTGTAAGGCCGCTGCGGGATTTCCAAATCCCGAGAGCCGCTAAGTTGAACAGGCGGAAATCTTCCATCCTGTCGCTATCAGGGACTGGGGAAAAACCCAGCCAACGGTGGCCCCATGGTGTTTTAATCAAGGGCTTAACTTCTGGGCGATTCACTCTCAGCGTCATTAAGCCTCAGTAACAGTATAAGAAAATTAAAAAGGAAGACGAGAAAGTCCAGCGCGCACGGACTCGGGAACTAGAGTTTCAGCGCTGCGTACGCGGAAGGCGCTGGCGGGGTCGCCTGGGTCCGCGGCGCCTTCGCCCGGTCGCAGCTGGGAAGCCCCTTTCTACAGCCGAGTCGCAACCAGCGTCGCGTCGCGGCGGGGGGATCCGCCCGGCTCGTCGCCGACTTCAAAGCCGCGCGCCGCCCGCCGCCCCCGCCCGCGCGCGCGAGTAGTACGGTCCGAGGGGGCGGCTCCTGGGGCGCGGCTCCGGCGGCAGCTGATGCGCGCCCCGCCGGCTGCGAGGCGGGAGTCGGAGACCTTGAGACCCCGAGACCCCGAGACGCGGAGGCCCAGCCGCCCGGCGCCGCGGCCGGGGAGCCCTGAGGCCCCAGCGGAGGCACCTTCACCGCGGGAGACGCCGCGGCCGCACCGTTTGGGCAGGAGGACGAGGAGGAAGCGGCACTGCCTGCTGGCCGAGAGGAAGCGCTCCTCCCGGGCGCCCGACGGCGCTCGTTTAACCACATCCGCGCCTCCGTTGGAAACGCCGAGAGGCGCCTGTCACCGGTTCCCTCCATTTTGAAAAAAAAAAAGGCTCTCCCCCTTCCCCTCTCCTTAGGAGCTGGAGCGGGAGGAGCCGCGCTCATGGCGTTCAGCCCTTGGCAGATCCTGTCCCCGGTGCAGTGGGCGAAATGGACGTGGTCCGCGGTGCGCGGCGGGGGCGCCGGAGAGGACGAGGCCGGAGGGCCCGAGGGAGAGCCCGAGGAGGAGGACTCGCAAGCCGAGACCAAATCCTTGAGTTTCAGGCAAGTACACAGCATCCCTGGCGAGATGCAGACGTGCTGCCATCCGTTCATCTGCGGCTCATTCTGTGTGCGTGTGTGTGGTCGCCCACCCGCGTAACCATATTCCTGGCACTGCCGCGTCCCTGTCCGTAACCAGGTCTCCTCTGTGCGTGCGAAAGTTCGGGGGGTGCTGTTCCCCCCGTGGATTTCTTTTCCCCCATCTTAGTATGCACCCAACCCAGAATCTGCAGTCTCACCGCATCCCCTTCTGCCTTGGTCACTTGCTCTAAGCTCCAACCTTCCAGCTTCCTACCACACACAAATAAAAACACAGATAGTGTCACTGATCACACCCGTGGAACTTAGAGGCCTCCCTGTGGGGAAGAAGGCGCTCCCGAGGCCCCACCATGTCCCGAAAATGCAGTGGTGGTGGAGAAGGTCGTGTGATGACAGGCCCTTGGCGGCTGGGGAGGAATGGTGGTCTCTGCTGAGCTGTCAGCCATATGATTGTGGAAGGCAGGTGACAGCATTCCGGGCCTGGGGCCGAGCGAGCTCCAGGCAGGTAGAGGCCTGCGGAGGAGAAAGGAATCCTGGCGAGGATTGACTAGGTTCTTTTGGGGGATGGTGGGCATATTGATTTTTAAGCCTCCGGGAAAGGGCTCTTCTGAGAATAAGGAGCCTGTTGGAAAGCGTTTTGGTTTTTGTTTTTTTTCCTCCGGGTGTCAGAGGGAAGGATGACCTCAAAAATAAATGGCGCTGGAGAAAAGCTCCCGAGGATGGATGAGATTTCAGGGAGACGGGATGCCAGACTGAGAAACCCAAGCAGGGCACTGCTAGGAAACCGCAGCCATCATCCTAAGGCGCGTCCCTGCCCAGGACCAGGTGGATGTAAAGTTAGACAGAAACGCTGGACTGCCTTTGTGGAAATGCCGCTTCTAAAAGGTGTTGGAAATACCGTTGAAAGTGGTAATCCCTCATTTTTCCCCCTTGGCAGCTCGGATTCGGAAGGTAATTTTGAGACCCCTGAAGCGGAAACACCTATCAGATCACCTCTCAAGGAATCCTGTGATGCATCACTGGGGTTCACAGGACCGGGGACCAAAACCCAAGGTAAAAACAGACTTTCGTTTTCTGCCTCTTTTGCTTTAAAGTTTTGGGAAATGTAAATGAGAGAAGAAAATGTTAATTTAGGGCAGTTTGAAAGAGTTTGGATTGTTTGGCTCCTTACTCCGAGCTGCTGTGTTAAAGCTCCTGGCTTATTTGAAAGGGTTTTTTGTTTGTTTGTTTGTTTGTTTGTTTTAGGAGTGCCGGCCTGAGGGTTTCTTCCTTGAATAGAGTTTGCATATTTGCTATTTGCATTTTGCCCCTCTGCTCCTAAAAAAACAAAAATGTGTGTCGTGGTGGTTGGGGCCTGTTTAGATTTGGCTTCACAGATTCCTCAGGCTACACTCCTCTCTACATGGGTGTGGTTGGAAACAGGGAGGAATCTTAATAGGCTCTTTCAAAACTGCTTCTTTCTCAAAACTGCTTACTTCTCTTTCACGCAGTGAGCCCCTCCATCTAAGAAAACCTGGCACACATATCCTCTCCCAGCCCCTCAGAGCCTGACCTTGAGCCTCTCCTTCATTTACAGAAGCATCTGCTGTTCCACTTAATTAGTAGAAATCTTTTTTGATACAGTCAGTTTTGAGTAAAATTTCACTTGTCCTAATGGGATTCATTCATTCATTCATTCATTCATTCATTCATGTGAGTGCGCTGAGAGTCAGCAGTGAAAAAAAATCCTCTTCTCACCGAGCTAATATTCTGGAGGGAGACGAACCTTTTAAGGGTTAAGCAGAATATATATGTCAACTTAAGCGTTGAGTGGTATGGTGAGAACTAAATGGGGGGTGGGGGGGCAGTAGAAGGTACTGGGTGGGCATAGAAGCTGCCCAAAAGTAATTAGGGGAAGTAGGACCGATAAGGTGAGGAAGGAATTGGGGGAAGTATTACTAATAAGGTGAGGAAGGAGATTGGAAGCAGGATTGAAGGCACAAGCCTTGTCGTTTCCTGGGGAAAGAACTCTTCCAGGAGAGGGAATGGCGTGTGCAAAGTTCTGACTTAACCAGCCTGCGGTGGAGTGGGGCCTGGTGGTGGGAGGAGCCTGTCGCAAGGAGGCCAGTGCGCTGGAGTGAAGTGGCCAGGGGCACAGAAGGAGTTGAAGTCAGAGATGAGTGAGGGCAGGTCCAGATAGCAGTGTAATGATGATTTGGTTTTCTTTCAGAGAAGGGAAGCCATTAGAGGACTTTGAGCAGAGGGGCCGTGCATTGACTTCCTTTTTAAAGTCTCACTGGCTGCTGTATGGAGAAGGAACTCTAGGGTGGATATCCTTTTTATGTGGTTTCTCTATTCCAGTGTCCAGCACTGTCAGTTTTAAGTTACTCACTTAACCAATTTTCTGACTAGACTTTTTCCTCCCCACAGTTACTGCATTTTATTGCTTCATAGGCTATCTAGGGAAGTCAAGTCACTCTGGTGAAAGACTTCATAACAGAGCTGGCGTTATTGGCAAAATGACGTCAGCTTTTTGTGTGGTTTGGTTTTGCTTACATTGAGAATTCCATACTGTGCTTCCCCTTCTGGGAATGCAGCAATACCCTCACCTCGCCCTTGGTTGCGTTTTGCCATTGTTTTAGGTAGGGACTAGGTAAACAGTCAAGTTCATACATTGAGGCTGCGTTTGCCATGTAGGACTCTCAGTTCTAATTCTTCAGAGCTTCCCTTTTCTTCTCTCAAGCTTTGCACGTCAGAAGGGAGCGTTAAAAGCTTGAAATAACTGTTTTGTAGCCTTCCCATCAAATTTAAATAAAGTTCTCAAGACACATGTTAAGTAGCTGTTTGAAAGCCTGTTTGAATTGCCCCCAGCTTGAGCCGCCCCTTCCTCGGCCCCCTTCCTCCGTGGGTGGATTGAGTAACTGCCAGATTCTTTACTAATTGAATAGAAGCCTGTGTGGCCTAGGCTTGCAAAGCCACAGAGACCCAGTTGTTTGGTCTTTCCTGTGCTACTGACTCATCATTACAATTTTTGATAACTTCTAACTCACATTCTTTTTCACTGTCTCTAAAATGGTTTTCCTTTTTGAGAGTCAGGAAGTCAGGAGAGCTCTGTGGAGGAGTGTGGTGAGTGGGGAGGTGGTGTGCAGGCTAGGAAACAATTACTACAGATTATGAAATCTCTTAATTTAGGGTCTTTAAAAATATAAGATGATTTCTCAGCAGCCTGGTGGTGTCCTCCATTCTAGGGCGTCGCTGCTTCTACCCAACATCTAGAGCTGGTCCAGAGCCATGCTGATGGCTTTGGAAATAAACCAAAGCAAGAGGCTGTTTACACACGTGGAGTCGGTGTGTAGCTTTTTCTGCCCCATGACCAGGGAAAATTTCAGTGGGCAAAAATTCCTCGAGAGTCATCCAGGTTGAAGTTAATTTCTGGACCAGTGGTTCATCTTCCTCCGGAATTGTTGCTCCTGATAAAGTTAGTCTTTAATAGTCCTGTGGTTCAGGACTGGTTGGACAGCAGGTGTAGGTTCTAGGAAATCTTATCTTCTGGAGGAAAGATTTATAACTTGCTAACCAGTCTGGAATTGGAGTTAACATGTATAAAAGGTCTTGGTACCCTGGCATAAGGTGGCCCTCAGATTACATGGGGCTCCCCCACCCCATCTAATTATTTGAACTCAGGGAACCAGATATCCAAGTCTGTTATGAAATTACTTTTCTTTTTTATTGGAACTATTTTGGGGATTCACAGTATCTGAACTCTATAATGACTCGTTCTGCACCAGTTATATGCCAATCTAGGAATTAAATAGTGGATAAGGTTAAAGTTGTGGGTGTTTTGTTTTGTTTTTGTTTTTTAAAGCTACAGGTAGAAGCAGACTGGTAAAATATACTCCAGCCAAGAAGGTTTCTTAAAAATACCAGACTTGTGGCTTTAGTTGGGGCTAGTAGGTTCGATTTGCTATCTGTCTGCCTCCTGGAATGAAGGGGCTTTTAAGCTGTCCTGTTGTTACTGTACTTTCTCATTCCTGGGAGGGTGAAGGTGATTGGTGAAAAAATGTCACCTGGGAAGGACTTTTGAGGAAGTACAATCTCTAGTTCACCCCCCCCCACGCACTTTTTTTTTTTTTTTTTTTGCTTATAAGCCACTTAAAGTTAGCTTTAGGAAACATTAGGAATTGTGAGCTGTGATTTTTGTCCAGCTCACAACGAAAGCTGGAATGGCTGTACTCGACCATTTGAAATCCCTTCCCCCACCCAGTTCCCACATCTTTATTGAGAAAGAGACTCTTAATTAATGAGAAAACTCACTCTTGGTACAGCTAGTTAAGCCTACCCAGTTTGATGTGTTAATTAGATGCATGGGTGTCTCTAAAAGACTTACTGTAATCCTCTGGAATAGAAGGAAGGAAGTACACAGGATCATTCTACAGATATTTAGTCAGGTGTTGTGGGGAAATGCAGAGCTTTTGGTGACATAATTTTCATAGTCTAGAGCAGGGATCTGCTAGCTATGACTGGTGGGCCATATCTGTCCTGCTGCCTGCTTTTTTGCTACCTAGGGCTGAATGGTTTTTACATTTTCAAAAGGTTGGGGGGAAAAAGGATACTATTTTGTGATGCGTGAAAATTACATGAAATTTACATTTCAGTATCCCACAACAAATGAAGTTTGCTTGGAATACAACCATGCTCATTCATTTCAAATGACAAAAAGAGCTAAGAAAAAATTTTAAAGAATTTAAAGAAGGAAATTAGGGAAGAATGGGAAAGATTCTGGAATCATTTAATATAAGTACAAACATACTGACTTTTAACTTTTAGCCATTAATGATTTTAATGTAACTTTGGGTGTTTGAGAATTTGTAATTTGACTTTGCAGATGTCTTATGAGATCAACATGGTATATTCGTTAGAACCTTGTAAGACCTAGAACGTAGATTTTGTTAAGTATAAGCCTTAGATTCCCCCCCCCATTTGTTCTTATTTGTGCTCATTATCTGTTTCTTCTTTAGGAGGCACCGGGAACTGAACCCTGGACCTCCCATGTGCAAGGTGGGCGGTTTACTGCTTGAGCCACATCTGCTCCCCTAAGGCTTAGATTTTTGATTCTAAGGCTTTGGGTTATATGGATAAACAAATATTATGCAAACATTTTTTATTAGGTACATATTGAAGTGTTCCATTCAACTCTACATATATGTTCTCCTAGGGATTCTTTTTTTTTTTTTTTTTTGAAAACCTCAGCAGCATATTGCAGTTCCATCCTTTCACATACTTTTAGTTCTCAACTTGGAGAGTCCACCTAGTTCATTAATGAGATAAGAGCCACATTTTCTTTTTTTACTTATCACAATGTAAATGAGTCATGTAGAGAACATCTCTACTTCTCTATGGTGCTCCACCCAAAGAGAATGCCTTCTTGAGTTAAAAAACAGTATACTGTAGAGAGTGCAGGGCTACAGAGGAGCAAGTTTTTGGATAAATATGCAAGGGACAGGGGGAAAAGTCTGCCTGTGTAAAGTAGCAATTTTAGTAACTGTCAAGGCAGAATTTTTTCTTTGAGGTTGAAAAAGAAACTCAAGATCTTCCTAAGAAATATGATTAAACTCATTTCAGAATTATACTTCCCCATTTTGGTCTTACTTAGCATCCAATAAAGCAATATAATAATTATATTGATAGCTTCTGGTGGCAGAGGCATTTGCCACCTGTTGTGTGTATGTGTGTGTGTTTGGCAGCGCTTTAAAATTATGTTGCCACCATTTCATGGTTCCCTCTAAAAAGTGGACGTGGGGATGTGGTCTAAAGCCCCTTAAACATTTAAGGAGTAATGGGGGGTGGGGGTAGGGGAGGAATAAGGGTATTTGGAAATTCTGTATTTTCTGCATGATTTTTCTCTAAACCTACAGCTTCTCTAATGAACAGAAAGTTTACTTTTTTTTTTTTTTTTTTTTTAAGAGTAGGCATAGTGTCTTTTTCAAGTGACCAGTAATATTACTCATAGGAAGCCATAGGGATATAAACCATTTTGTCACAATCTCCTTAACCCAGATTAGTGATGAGAATCATGGTTTATTCACCTAAAACAGTCATGCTGAGTAGGGATTTGATATCTGAGTGTTGCTAGATTGTCAGTTGACTATTAAAGTTTGGCCTAGAAAGGATTTGCTGCTTACAGGGTCAAGATCTCATCTTTACCTTTGCATGTTCGTGAACCTAATTTTATTAGGTCACACACGTATGCTTGGATCCCTAGGGGATCAGACTGATGATGGCTGTAAACCTACAAGGAAATAGTGAAGATATGGAATATTTCATTAATTCACAAATGAAAAATGTAACTTGACAGTTCTGTTTGGAAGCTACAGATATTCTACTAAACAGTCCAAGTATTCTCTTTCCTATGTCAATGCTAGAAATATAACAATAAATTATTGCTCACTAGCTTTTCTATTACAAGTCTTTCACCTAGCAGATGACCAACTTTCTGAGTTTACTGGATGTATTGGAGGCAAGTAAATTTTTTTACAGCATCATACTTGATTTTTATAACAATGATGTGCTGATATAGGACACGTGATTTTCATTTCACAGATTGGGAAATTGAGCCAGAACCTTTATTATGCTAGCAGTAGAGCTGGATTTTTGGGGAGAGGGGCAGTTGGAGGGGGAAACTTTTTTTTTTTTTTTTTAAACTTTATTTTTAAGAAAGTTTTAGATTACAGAAAAGTTACACCAAAAATACAGAGTTGGGGAGTGGATGGGGCACAAGCAGTTGAGCGCCCACCTCCCACATGGGAAGTCCCGGGTTTGGTTCCCCTTGTCTTCTAAAGAAAAAACAAACAACAAGCTAAACAGATGAGGGAGCCATCTTGGGGGTGGTGGAATATAGGGTTGGGGAGTGGATGTGGCTCAAGCGATTGAGCACCTGCTTCCCACATGGGAGTTCCCGAATTCAATCCCCGGTGCCTCCTAAAAACAAAAAAAGCAAACAAATGAAACAGCCAACTCAGGGGAGCCAGTGTGGCTCAGTAATTGAGCGCCTGCTTCCCACATACAAGGTCCTGGGTTCAAACCCTGGCCCCGGTACATTAAAAAAAGGGAGCGGGGTATTCCCATATACCTCACCCCCTTCTTCTCTCACATTTTCCCCTATTAATAGCATTTTACTTTAATGTGGTACATTTGTTACAAATACTGAAGCATTGTTACTAACCATGGTCGTCTATAGGAGCTGGACCTTGAATTCAACTTTAAAATTGTAGACCCATAGCTCTTTGGGACATAGTATATATAGCTTCTCTCTCCAGGGAATATGTGAATCTCTCTCTTCAGTTTTAAGAGAAGACTTGTCAGAGGAAATAAAGGTTCTTAAAATAATTCCAGGATAGGGTGTGATGAGGAAAAGCATCCTTGTAAGTATTCTGTTAAGTGTTAGTAATTAAAAAAGAAAAAAAAAAAAAAATCAACAGGGGATACATCTTCCAGATGAGTTAACTTGGAATGCATAATGTACGAAGTATAAAATATATTTGGCATTTGGAACATTGGAAGTTTAGAACTTTGCAGCACAATTTTGATATAGATTAGTAGTCAGAAGCAAAATTTTAGCTTAGCTTCAGCTCATCAATGAGAAATGAAGAAATGGGCAAGTTTAGCAATAACTTTTGCTTTCCTTTTCTACCTGTGAGTCATAGGTCATGTGTTGGGTGAGAAGAGGCGGGTGCATGGAGATGTGCATGGCCTCCTGGGAGTCTGCACCTATCTGGGGGATAGGAAGAGGAGTTTTTAAGAGGTCTGTATTAGTTATCCAATACTGCATAGCAAATTACTCTAAACTTACTGACTTAAGACAATGAACATTTATTATCTTGCAGAGTTTCTGTAGCTTGGTAATTTGGGCTCAGCTTAGCTGAGTGGTCTGGCTCAGGGTCACCTGTGAGATGACAGTTTGTTGTCTGGGACTGCTGTTATCTGAAGGCTTGCCTGGGGCTGGAGGATCCTTTCCCAGGGTGACTTACTCAAAGGCCTGGCAAGTTCGTGCTGCTTTTGGTGGAGACCTCGGTTCCTCGTTATATGGAGGTCCATGGGCCTACTTGAGTGTCTTTACAACATGGCAACAGTTTCCCCCAGAGCGAGTGATCCAAGAAGCTGCAGTGTCTTTTATGACTTAGCCTCCGACATTACACTATCTTATTTCCACAGTGTCCTTTTGGTTAAACAGATCAGTCTAAGGGCGTGAATACCAGGAGGCGAGACTCACTGGGCGCCATCTTGGAGGCTGGTTACCCAAGGCCCTTTTCTACTTCTTAAAAGACTTGTACTAAAGAGTGTGATTTCATGGTCTGCAAAGTTTTTTCATTACTTTCTTCCTTTAAGGGCCTCTTCACTGTCTCCCCAACTCTTCTGTCACTCCTTTTCTTAAGAGAGCAGGAGCAGAAGTGGCAGGAGAAATGAATTGATCCTAGAACCAACGTCATTATCCTGCTTTAGTGGCCTCTCGTGTGCCTGGTATACTGGGTAGATGGAGGCTCTTTTGCTGAACATTCTTCCTTCTTTTTTTCACTCTCCGTCAGCCTCCCAGCTCTGTGGGGTCTGTGTGGGTGGTTGCTAGTTTGTGAGAGAGGCAGCTGGTATTTTGAATTCTCCAGTAATTATTTCTAAAGAGATGTGCATTATGGTTGTTTAGCCGCAACAGATTGAAGTTACACAATTTCACATCTCTGCCAAGGAGTCCCATCTGCTACCACGTGCTCTTTCTCCCCTGGCTCTTCCTGCTGTAATAATTTGCAGAAGCTTCTAGAAGTTCTGTGGGGAGGGCCTTCTGTGATACCTATCTGTGGTGGGAGATTTCTATTCTAACTGTAGCCTCAAACAAGTCCAGGTAATTCCAAAATCCACAGGCATCTCATGAGTGAGAAGAGAAGACATTCATTGTTGGGCTTGGCTTCTCTGGAGAAGGCTTTGTCTTCCTGGTGGGTGGATACTCTTCCTGATTAGTCGATCCCGCCTTCCTACTTAATTGTAATTCTGGCCTTCAGAGGATAGGGTTTCTTTTTAAATAAAATAGCCCAAGGAGCTGTTATGCATATTTGAAGTGTTTTCTTCATCCTTAATAACTTTTTCCATTTATCAAGTGGCTTTCCAGATTATTCTGTACCTGAGAGAGTGAGCCTCTCTCAGCAGTTAGAAGCTTATCTCAGAAAACAGCACCAGAGCTGGCGCCTTGTCTTTAAAAAGGCAGTTAAACTTGCCCTTCCTCTGCTCCTGGGCTCCTGGATAATGTTTCTGTTCGGTGTTTTTTTGGAGGATGGGGAAGGAGGGGCTTTGAATAGTTAGTTTGCTGTGTCACTTCTGTCAGGAGTGTGTGTGTGTGTGTGTCTGCTTTGGTTGGTGAGACGTTTAAAATTATGGAATGAGAATCCGCCTTGACCTCTGTCCACCCCAACTCCTTTCCTCAGGCCACGCTTCTGGGTGGCCTGGGGCACAATGGTTGTCCTAGGGAATGTGAGCTACGCAGCCGAAACCCTTACAGAAACCCTTAACGTATACATTACGTTAAATGTATATTTAAAATACATTTCAACTAGGAGACATAAAACCTAGGCACATTTTGAACACTTGCCTAAATGCTAATATGAACCTTATTTACAGCCCCCTCAGGTCAGACCATTTTAGCAGAAAGGAATGGCGCATGTGCCGGAATCACGTCTATTTCCCTCCTGAAGCCCTTGACTCAAACACGGGTGGGAGGGCAAAACCAAGGTGCACACCTAAAGGAGGAGTTGGAGCCTCAAAGGGAAAAGGTCAAGTGAAGAAAACAAGTGTTATTCCATTCAGCTGTTGGTATGAGGCTGCACTGTCCCATCGCTTACTACCACTTGTATACTTTTTTCTGTATAAAAAAGCCCATCATGCCACGAGGAAGTCCTTTCTGTCTCATTGCATTTGCTCATCCGTGGACACTGAGCATCAACTATGTGTTGGGCACTTGGTCTCTGTTTCGGGTATACAAACAGAAATAAGGCCCCAGAGGAGCCCTGAGTCTGGAGGGAGCTAGGTGGTATCTATTTCCCAGGCCTCTTGGCCGCCTTGGCTTCCCCACAAGTTTTAGCAACAAGAGGCAGGGGGTGCATGAGGGAGGACTGGAAGAAGTCAGATGTTAAAAATGAAAATGCAAAAGCTTAGCCTCTCCAAACAAAATGAAACAAAAGCCTTTTGGGGAGGTACAGTTGTCCTATTTCTAGGATGGTTTGTATATTCGTCTCTGCCTATTGTGGGAGAGAGGGGTGATGTCATTTTTTTCTCCTCTTTCTCTAAATAGAATTTATGTAGCACATTATAGACTTCCTCAGGAGAAATTAAAAAGCCAAAATGGATGTGGGAGATGAGACGCGGTGGTGAGCCCTGCCACCTCCTTCAAGTGTGTGTCCCTAGAAGTGACGTATGTAAAAAGCCATTTAGAGCATTTTCTGGAGTGTCTCTGTGGTATATGAGAACATTTTATTAGGAATCGTAGAGTGCTGCTCCTACCCTGTTACCCTCTGACCTTCTGTTTTCTCTTTTGTTTTAACAGCTTTATTGAGAGATAATTCACAGGCCATACAATTCACCCGTTCAACGTGTACAATTCAGTGGTTTTCATTGTGTTCAGAATTGTGCAGTTATCACCACAATCTAATTTTTAGAATATTTTTATCACACTAAGAGAAACCTTATCTATTAGCAGGCACTCCGCAGCCCCCCTCCCTCCACACTGCCGCCAGTCCTAGGCTACTGTTGATCTATTTTGAGTCTGTAGATTTGTTTATTCTGGACATTTCATATAAATGAAATCATATGATATGTGATCTTTTGTGACTGGCTTTGTTCACTTACCATAATGTTTCCAAGGCTCATCCATGCTGTATCATTTATCAGTACTTCAGCACTTCATCCCTTTTTATTGTCGAGTAGTTTTCCATTGTATGGATATATACCATATTTCATCCGTTCATCTGTTGGTGGACATTTGGGTAATTCCTACTTTTTGGCTATTATATTATAATGCTGCTATGAACATGCATGTACACGTTTTTGGGTGGAATGGCTGTGTCATATAACTCTGTGGTTCACAACTGTTTTCCAAAGTGACTACACCATCTTCCATCCCCATCATTACTGTATGGGGGTTCCAGTTTCTCTACATCCTCACCTTTCTACAGGAAAACACTACCACTGCTGGGCTTTGGATTTTAAAGGAGTTTGTTTCTTACATTGCCAACTTCACCTCTTTCTAAATGAATTACCCTTTTGAATTTGCCTTCATATTCAGCAAATGAAGAGAACTCTCTGGAGGAGCTATGCGAAATAATTCTTAATTTTCAAAAGCCAGCTAGGTTATGTTTTGAAAGGACCTTTATTATTGACTTAGAGGCAGTCTGGAAGGAGCTGGGATGCAGTGCAGCTCAGGAATGGGCTACAGGGCAGGTTAGGAAGTCAGAGAGTAGACCAAGCTCAGCCTTTCCTCAGAGAAGAAAGGAAACTGCTGCTCTCAGTGCTTCTTGGACGCTGAATGGGTCAGAGCTGACTTCCTAATGGGGCACTGATGCTCTTTGACCCTGGTAGTGTAAGATCTGTATTCTGCTCCCCTTCAAGAAATAGGCACAGGGTAAGCCAAATATTCACTTCAGTTCCCTCTCCAACCCATTCTTAGTTCATATCCCCTTAATAACATGGGCAAACAATCTCTCCCCTGAAATACAACTCATAAAAGAGAAGCGTGGCACAAATGTTAAATTTCACAAATTGCAGACAGTGGTAACATCAATCTACTTTTT
>JAQZBX010051011.1:0-19502 GCA_029593785.1 Cabassous unicinctus | reverse complement strand
CACCGCTCAGGCCGGCGTGCCCTCACAAGGAGGCCTCGGGACGCGAACCCGGGCCTCCCATATGGTAAACGGGGGCTCTATCCACTGAGCCACACCCGCTTCCAAGATACATACTCTTAATGTTGACAGAGGATCAAAACTTAAAATAACACAGCAACAACTTAGCTCTATCACAATGACACTTTGTGTGACAATGTTTTTTTCTTGATGATGAATTGTATCAGTGAGTTGTATAACTCAGTGGTATACATGTGTAGGTGATCAGTAAATGCTTTGTCAAGGAAGGAACCATCCAAAATGGACTGTTGAGGACAGTTATCTCGAAATTCTCTGAGATAGGCATGATCCTTTGGGCTTCTTCTGGAGGATGTTCCATCTAGAAACTTTTTGGATAACTCTCACCATTTTCTTTTTACTCAGCTTATACTGTCAGTTCAGATCAGCACAGCAAATATTTAATTAATTACATGCGAGACTCTGAACCAAATATCGGGGACACAAAAGGTGGCTGGCCATTCCCTTGTGGAGCTCAGAATGCTGAGACTTGTCACTAACTGTCCCCTCTCAAGCTGCTAAGCCCCTCCAGGGCAAAGCTTCTGTTTCTTTTGGGTCTCCTTCTCAAGGATGCCACTTGGTACAGCTTTCCCTACACAGTGGGGTTTTGACAAATTTAAATCACTACTTTCCCTTTCACTCCTTTGAAGAAGGCATAAAAAGGCAATATTTGTGCATTAAGTAACTTTTTAGTGCTCTTCTTCTTAAACTTTTAGAAATAAAAAATGTCTCATAAAAGTTTCTGTACTGTCAGTTCTCTAATGTCTGTTTGCAGCTGCTCTACACTGCTAGCATTTTACCAGAACCACTTTTTCCTTGCGGCCACATCTAGGAAATAGAATTTGTCCTGACTGTAAAATTCCTTTGGTTAAAACATTTTGAGATCAAACTTAAAGGGTGTGTAAATGTCCCTTTAAAAAATACCTCTTTTTGTTTGTATTTAACAAATTATTTCATAGCATATTTTCCTTGGCTTGGGCAAGGGCACCGTCTTACGTTGCATATATTAATTTTTTCCAGAGTGCTTGGCTGCGTTTTCACACACCTTTGAGGAGAAATTCATTTCTCTGTCCTTCAGAGTAGTTATCGCCAACTCCATGTGCAGTAATGTGCTAGGAAGAGGCCTACATTTTCAACAATATTTTTAAATGATCGTTTTTCTCCTTCTGAGTCATAAAGCATTTAGGTTATTGTAAGTAAAAACCAGTTGGGTTTTTTTTTTTTTTTAGGTGTTCTGGACCTACTCAGCTTTCCAAAAATAATTCTGATGACTACTGTATTCTAAAGGGTAAATTTGAAGTAGATGCTTTATATAAAGCGTCAGAATTCTAAAAAAATTTATTTTTAGAAAATTAAAAGAAATACAGGGGCTTGCCCAGGAGTTGTATTTCCTTCATTGAGAGCAAAGTGTGATTTTTATAAGACTTCTCCAAGAGAGATAATTTTTTCATAGTTATCCGATGTTTCTTTTTAATCTTCTCATAAGTTTTCTGAAAAGAAATCCAAGTGTGATAGCCAGAATGTCACACTGAGAAATAGTGCCTGCCAGGAACAGAGAGAAAGCCCCCGGGAAGGAGCAGGCGGTGCTTCCCCTCCGTGGAATGCAGTTAATTAGAAGATGTGGAAGCAAAACGGGGGGGCAGTGTGACTTGGTTGGAAGCTGTGGGCTGCTGCTTCTCCTGCCCCAGTGGATGAGCTTTGTGGCCGCAGTATTGTCCGTCACTTGGCCACCTTTAGGCTTGCTGGCCTGATACAGACTCCAAGGAGAGTGGAAACCGGCATTCTCATTTTTCAATATTGAGTAATTTTCCCCAAGGTCAGCTGTCGAAAGTGTGGGGCGCAGTGTTTTGAGCTTCAGGTGCACGTCTTTGTGCTTGACCGGGTACAAGGCTGGCTGTCCACCAAGGGCACAGAGTGCTCCGTGCGGCTCAGTGCCAAGCGCGGGCCTGTTTCTGAGGCACAGCGCCCTAATTAGACTGTGCTTTTCCCTCGTTAGTGCCAGAATCACCTGTGCAGCTGAAGATCCTAATTCTCCTTCCATTTCTCACATGTTTGAAGAAAATCATCATGACGTCCAAGTTTTAAGTGACTGCATCATTTTTCATATTTGTTATCTGATATTGAGAGCTGAAGTCCCATGATGAGAGGTCACTACCAGGCTTAAGCTCAGGCTCCCTGAGAACAGGGGAAAGAGTGGCCAGTCCCATGGTGTGCGGAGCCTGTGGGCACGTGCCTGAGTGGGGAGCCTATCTCAGAGGCAGTCGAGGAGGATTGGCCTTCTAGTATTAATTGTCCACCTCTCCTTAATCCGTGGACAATGTCTTAGCTCCCAGGATTTGCTCAGACTCCAGCAACGGCTCCCCAAGCTTTGCCCTTCTCCTTGACCTTTGCCTTTGGTGTTTTTAAATACAAACCACTGGGTTGCCCTGTCATACGTCTTTACTGCAAGAGCCTCAGACTGAAGAGTTAGCCTTTTTGTTTTGGGTTTACTTTTGGATAGAAACATTGGGAGTATTTTAATTTTGCCAAATTTGGATTACCACATAGTGGAGAAAGGAAAACCAAGAATTTATGGAGGCATATGTTATTAAAATTCTTGCTAATATTGAAGTTTTTTCAGCATTGAGGTTTGCGTGAGCTCAATACTGGTAGCAGTATGCCGTGAACAGGCACCCTCATATGTTGATACCGTGAGTGGAAATACAGAAAAAAACTTTATGAGTAAGGAGTTCACTGTAGCATTATGCATAACAGAAAAATTGGATGGAAAACTATAGGGGAATGGCAAAAAAACAGGGGCACGACTAGAAAATTCTGGTGCCTCCATCTCATTAAATGCCGTGTAATTTAAAAATTCTTTGTATAAATTTTAGGTAACAACAGGGAAAATACTGATGCATTACAATAAGGGTCAAAAGCAGACTATAAAACTGGATAGATTATATAATTTAAACTAAATATGCAAAATTTATGCAGAAAAGATAGGAAAGTATACCAAAAGTTATCCATTTTTTCCCTCTGAGTGGTAGGATTATGAGTGGTTTTTATTCTTTTCTATACTTTTAGTTGGTTTCTAAATGTTCTGTGGTGTGAATTCCTTAATAAGGAGAGGAAATTTATTTTTTAAAGCTCCCTTCTTTCTTACCACTACGTCTGACCTTTAACATCGAGATCCACAGTAGGCTGTATGACAAAACACTACAACTGAAACTGGCTTACATGTGTTCTCAAGAAGACAAGGAAAGATGGTTTGGAGGTAAATTAGTAATAAATCCATTGTATACATGCACACCTTATTTCCATTTCAGTGCTAGGTGAGTTTTCAGGATTTTGCATGTAAAATGTAGATTAAAATATAATCATTGTTCCATGTATCTGGAATTGTATGTTTTGTTATGCGTTAACCTGAGTAATTCATATTCTTTTTGTAAATTTTGCTTATTTGTTCAGGCTATAAGTTGGCAGCCTGTCTTTTTTTTAAAAAAAATTTAATTGGGAAGTGGATGTGGCTTAAGTGATTGGGCTCCCGTCTACCATATGGGAGGTCCAGGGTTCGATTCCCGGGGCCTCCTGGTGAAAAGCAAGCTGGCCCGTGGTGAGCTGGCACACACAGAGTGCTGGTCCATGCGGAGACCTGGCGCAGCAAGATGATGCAACAAAAAGAGACACAGAAGAGACACAATAGGAGACACAGCAGACCAGGGAGCTGAGGTGGTGCAAGAAATTGAGCGCCTCTCTCCACTCCGGAATCCCAGGATCGGTTCCCAGTGCCGCCTATAGAGAAGACAAGCAGACACAGAAGAACACACAGAGAGTGGACAGTGAGCACAAAAACAATGAGGGGATGGGGTTGAGAAATAAATCTTTTTTAAAAAAAAACTTCTTAAAAATAAAAGAAATTTTATTTGTTTGTATTAATGGCTCCATCAATTTGATAGATCAGAAAATTTTTAAATACAGCCAAAAAGCTTTTGTCGAGAAGCAGAGCAGTCCTGCACGCAAGGGCCTGGCACCCTCCAGCCTCAGAAGTGAGCCTCTGCAGCACGTCGGGGCAGAATGCAGACCACCTGTTAGCAGCCTGTACTGCAGGAACGCTTGACACTGACCCCCAAAAAGCGCTCACAGTGACCACATGTTGATGGCTACGCGCTAGCCTTCACAGCAGATACTCGGATGTAGTGGCGCATTTCCTCGCTCGGCCGTCCTGTGGGGAAGTCTAGTTAGGCCCATTTCACAGATGAGAAAACAGCCTTTAACAGGTTGAATAATTTGCCCCACGTAAGGACAGAGCCGGGATTGGACCCCAAGGCCTGGCTGCCTCTGAACCTGTGTTCTTTCAACCACTCAAGTGCTTCTCTGCGCACGTCTCTTCACAATATTATTTAAATTAGCATCATTCAAATCAAATCAAATATTTAAAAAATGGCTAACCGTCTGACTTGAAATGAGAGCTCCTTTTTTAAGGTTTAACTTTATTTGCGTAGCATTCCATATACCATAAATTGAGTTCAGCACATCATTGTGTGAAATATTATGTTATGCATAATAAAATAAATTCACAAATTTTATTAGATAGGTACAACTAACAAGTTAAAAACTTTGACCTCTGTGCTGTGAGGGAAATTAATGGGTAACTCAGTTCTTTGTTTCGGTTAACTAAAAGCAGGGAGCAAATGTTTTTTCTCTCTTTTCTGTGCACGTTCTCCTTTTTTCCTTACAAGTTGGTGGATTAGAGAAAGTAACTTTTCACTTTCTTTTAGACAGAACGCCCTGTCGTTTCGTTGGTTTTTCTCTAGTTGTCTTCCCAGTTTATACAGGCTTTCTGTAGAGACTTATAGAGAAAGTTTAGTAGATGTATTCAGTTTTTCAGAGACTAAGAAAGATTGTTTTTAAACCATAGTATTGAAATGATCAAATGTATATAAAAGCAGAAAGAAAAATGCCTTTTACCTTTTACCCAGTTCAATTAATTATCAACATGTGGTCAGTTTTGTTCTATTTATTACTCTCTCCCCCACTTCCACTCACCCCAAACTGGATTATTTTTAAAGCACATCTAAGACATCATATCATTTTATCTACATATATGTCACTATGTCTTTTGAAGACAGAAGGACTCTCTAAAAATCCACAATACCATCATCACACTTAAAAATTAATAATAATTCCTTAATAGCGTCTAATATCAAGTCGGTGTTCAGATTTTCCTAATTGTGTAATAAATGACTTTTAAATAATACCTTTATTGAGATATAGTTCACATACTACGAAATTCACCCTTTTAAAGTGTACAATCCTTTGGGTTTTAGTATATTCACAAATTGTGAAACCGTCACCAGTATCTAATTTTAGAGCATTTTCATCACCCAAAAGACCCCCACATCCATTAGCATCAGTACTCGTTGCTTCTCCCTCAAGAATCTGGGAACCACTACTCTGCTTTCTGTCTCTGTGGATTTGCCTGTCTTGGACATTTCGTTTAAATTGAATTATGCAAGATGTGGTCTTTTGTCACTGTCTTTCTTTCCCTCTCAGCATAATGTCTTCAGGGTTCATCCATGTCGTAGCACGTATCAATAATTCATTCCTTTTTTTTATTGCCAAATAATATTTGTTGTATGGATATACAACATTTTTTAATCCATTCATCAGCTGATGGACATATGGGTTGTTAATAAATGACTTTTTGCAATCAGTTCACTAATGCTATTTTCCCCATGTCTATTTCCATCATATTGAATTTTTAAAGTTACAGGATTCTTGCGCTACTAAACCCATACCCGAGTATTCAAATGATAAACATTATACAGTGGACAGCCTCACTTACCTACCTGTCAAACAATATATTAAAACTTACTCATATGCATTTTGTTAATTTCAAAATATATATATTTTTTTAGGAGGTACCTGGATTGAACCCAGAGCCTCGTACGTGTGAAGCATGCACTCAACCACTGAGCTACACCTGCTTCTCAGAATCTTTTTGAAATGATGTAATGAGTTAGAATTTTAAGTCAACTGTAGGTCTTCAGATTTTGGCACAGTAGCCACTAAAATGCAGCTTCCACCTAATGGTCTGCATTCAGTAGTGATCTGAGTTCTGACCTCGGGAGCATAACCTGCAACAAGACTTTGTTGCCAAAGATGCATACTTTTTAGGTTAAATACATGACTGAAAATTCAGTAATTACTTTTCCAAGTTGTTTTTTTTCCAGATGAAATCTTTAGTCTATCTAAGGCTCCTTTGTTTCTTTTTTGAGCATCTAATCTCTCCTTGGCTTAATACTTGTCCCAGTATACCTCCTCCATCGAAAGGCATCCACAACATAATGCCAGAGAGCCACTGGCAGGGGCTGCCTGGAGACCCCGTCCTAACCTGCCGCTCTGACGCTGTTCTGAGAGAGAATCCTCTGCGGAATAAAGGCCGTGCTGCTTACACCTCACAGTGGCTCACTCACCCGTTTGCTCCACTCCTGCCAGCAGCAAGTCGGCAAGTACTGAATTTGGCGAGGAGGGTTAGTGTAGAGCAGGGGTTCTTAACCAGGGGTCCGTGAGCTTGAATTGAAATAAAGAAAAACATTATTCTTATGGGGACATGTTGGTGCAGGTGTGATATATTTATTTAAAAATCCACAGTATAGTGTGGACTTAGTAAGGGGTCTGTGGTTTTCACCTGACTGGCAGAGGGGTCCATGGAACAAAAAAGGTTAAGAAGCCCTGCCTCAGAGAATCACCTCTGCTTCAAGGGTCACATCCCACTCTGCACTGTTTCCATTGAACCAAAGTGAAAAAACCCGGGAAAGGACCAGAATTTGAAGTTAGACGGAATGAAACCTTCATGGCACTGGCAATAACTGGGCTGCTTTCTCCAGTCCTTTTTAAGGACTGCCCATCCGTGGACAGTGTAGCGTTTGGCTGTGAAAGAAGAAGTGCAGCCCCACCTGTCTTTTGCCCTGCCTCTCCTAATGAACAGCTTAAAGACAGACAACTGATATGTTGATGTCTCAAGTCCTTATTATTATTGTTATTAAAACCATTTCCCCTCTCTCTTTTTCTTGCCATTCATTTTTGAAGAAACTGGATCGTTTCTCCTGTAGCATTTCCCATATTCTGGAATTGGCTGAGTGTACATGGTCTTGCTGAACTTTTCCTTTGTATTTCCTGTAAGCAGATAGTTTCAGTGGAGTCAGGTAGAACTTCTTTTTTAAAGAACACTCCAGGGAAACGAATGTGGCTCAAGTGACTGGGCTTCCGTCTACCATATAGGAGGTCCAGGGTTTGATTCCCGGGGCCCCCCGGTCAAAGGCTAAGCTGGCCCACGCAGAGAGCTGACCCGCGTGGAGAGCTGGCACAGCCGGGTGACACAACAAAAAGAGACACAGAGGAGAGACAATAAGAGATGCAGCAGACCAGGGAGCTGAGGTGGCACAAGAGATTGAGTGCCTCTCTCCCACTCCATAAGGTCCTAGGATCGGTTCCCGGTGCTGCCTAAAGAGAAGACAAGCAGACACAGAAGAACACAGAGAGTGCAAAACAATGGGGTGGGGGTGGTGATGTGGAGAAATAGATGGATAAATAAATCTTTAAAAAAAAAACAAAAACAGAACACTCCATAGATGTGCCGTGTCCTTTCTATTGCATCGATCACACGGCACAAAATGCCTGGTTCTCTCCCTCTATAGAGTGAGGTCACGTTGATCCATCCATTGTAAAGTGTTCTGCTTTTCCCCTGCTGGTGTTCGCAGCTGTCGAGGCCCATTGCTTAGCTCTTATTTCACTCGAGATTGCCACATGATTCTATTTCAGTTTTATTATTTCTTCTTCGTTTGTTGGCTGGAATTTTCTGCAAAAAAGGACTTCCCCTCACTGCCTGTGTGGTTTTCTTGAATACAGGTCATGCGGCAACATTGGAACGAGTGCTTTATTCCCTTTATTAACCAGTTTTCAGCATCCTAAGTTGCTGACTGCCAAAGGCCACCAATGAGTTTGGATTTGTATTTTAGTATCGTCATGGACACGTGGGTTTGGCGTATTTGAAGTAGTGAAGTCACTGCTCTGATTGTCCCAGCTTGCCCGGGGGTGCGTCTTCAGGTGACCCCTGTGCCATTTTGCTGTGTCCCCAGTGACCTTTCTTGCTTTCCTGTGTGAAGAGGCGCTCTAGCACCCAGTTTCCATTTCCTACCCAGACCCAGAAGCAGCTGTTTCTCTAAGGCGTTCCAGCTCCTTGGTTTGGAAAGCAGTATTCAGAGAATGCAGTCTGGTACCAGTGGAACTCACCGTTTGGTGTTGGTTGGTGTTTCTAGGCATTTTCAGTGGACAAAGCTGGGAAATCTATTTTTTTTTGAAAGAGAAAAATAAATCATAAGTTCATACCATCATTTCTAGTGCAAATTTAAAATTGTCTGTTTTTGTTCTTTTAGGAGGTACCGAGGATAGAACCCAGGACCGCGTACGTGGAAAGCAGGCGCTCAACCACTTGAGCAGCATCCGCTCCCCTTATACTGAACTCTTGATTCTAAATTACATGAATATAATTATTTATTGATTCTCTCCTACTATATGTGAAATAGTTTCAAAGTAACAATTCCAGTATTGTCAGCAAAATGATTACTGAAATATCTGAGGTATCTTTTTGGTTCTTTTTGTCCTTCACCTGTATCCCATTAGGGATAACCAATCAAATTAGTCTATTTTAAGATCACTTGACATAATTCTCTGTGTGGTTAAGACATCAGCATGATACAGTCAGACTTATTTGTTTCATTTTATTATCAATTTTAACATTTTGATTTTATTCCGTTACATAATTTTGGATGACATTTACATGATTCCAAAGTCAACACAATGAAATAAACCAGCTTCCATCCCTGTCCCCCTACCCTGTTTCCATTCTTCTCTTCTAGATAGCCATTTTCATGGTTTTCTGTGTTTTTTCCACATAACATAAGCAGCTGTCTGTGTGTGTGTAATGCGTGCCAACATCCCCTCCCTTTCTTAGACAGAAGGTGGCACGTGCAGCGCAGTGCTCTGTGTCTGGCTGCTTTCGCTTCACACCCGTCCTGCAGGGCTTTCCGCTTCTGCCATGTGGTAGAGCTCGTCTAGGAGCTGCGCAGTGCCCTCCTCATGGGCCTTTGGCTTATTTTGGTCTTTTGTTTTACAAGTCGCATTGCACTGGTTGTCCTTGTGCGCACGTCATTTTGTGTTTTTGCCAGTGGGTCTGTGGGATGGATTCCTAGAGTGGGATTGTTGGGTCAGAGGGTCCCTCCTCTGCTAGCTCCTGGGCATCGTGCTGGTGGGAATCTTCGCCAGCACTGAGGGGTTGTCCACTTGTCTTATAGCTGAGTGCCGGCATGCAGAAGCAGGCTGCCTCCTCCAATCCCAGGTACAGGCACCTGGTAAAGTTAGAAATAGATAATTGGGAATTCTGGGTTCATAATGGTCAGATATTACACCAAAATTAAACTCTGGATTTATGCGCATAATCGCACACATAATTGTGATTTGCATAATCCAACTCATTTTTATACTTAATAGGAACTTTTTCTTATCATATATTGCACATTGAGTTATTAGTATGGTATACATTACAAGGGTTTCTTGATCTGTAGAATATAATTCAATATCAATATTATGTTATAATATGCATTAGTAGATTTGCTTAGCTATACTTGAATTCCTATATTTATGTCAACTGGAGTTTTGAAAACCTATTATCATGGATAATACTTCTTTAAGTCTGGGTATTCCAAATCTACCATTTAAAAAAATGAAGAAAAAAAAATTCATTTCAGGCTCAATTATGAGTGTTTTTCAACCTGAGATTCCAAATACCTTGTTTAGAGTGAGATATCTTCAGTTACCAAACTGTGGAGTTATTTTGCAGGGGATTTAGCTCAAGTTAATTTATGGATACATATTAAATAGTATGAAAAAACTAGCAGGAAATTGCTGACAGTAAATACTGTCCACATTACTGGAAACCATACCCTCCCAACCAGGAAGTCTTCACCGCAGCTTTGTTCTCCGGTGAAGAATTCGGGAGACTTGGTGCAGAGGGCCTGCCTTGCAGAGACACTCAGCTGCTGTTTCTCAGGATCACGGATTTCAGAGAGGGAGGAGCCACCATAGAGCCTTGAGGAGCATTTACAGTCTAGAGCAGGCAGGGACGCCAGCGCCCAGACCTGCGCCTCCCAGCACGCTCTCTCCCTCGCTTGGCCTTGGCGTGAGTCTGAGCTGGGACTACTTTCTGGATGAGAACCTGCCGGTGGTCCTACTCCAGTTCTCCCTGTGTGCAGGATCCAGCCCACGCGCCCTCGCTGAACCTGATCCCACCTGATCATAGCATGTACGCTGCATCCCATTCTTTTCATATTGCATTCTGGATGTTAATTGTACCCCGAGGTCCGAAAAAGAAACAGTGGAGCACTTCATGAGCTGAATTTAGCCATGGGATAAGAGTTCCCACTTCTGTGTGCCTACTGTGTGCTAGGAACCTCAGTTCATCATTCCTAACCCTCACAGCAGCCCTGCAAGGTGGGCACCGTTATCCTATTTCACAGACAAAGAAGCTGAGGCATGGAAAGGTTAAGTGGCCTGTCCAAGGCCACGTCATTAGGTCGAGCTGGGAATGTGTCCACTTCTGTCGAACTCAAGAGCCCTTGCCTTTCAAACTCTTCTGTGCTGCTCGGTCTCCCTTGAGGTTTGGGATCCCAGCCATCCTGCTGTCCCTCCAAACGAATGCATTCCAAACACATCTCATTTATCATACTCCTTTTGTTGGAAAAAGTTCTCCTTTTAGTGCTGTGTTGCTGTGTTTGGCCCCTAGGAACAATTAAAATGTTTTATATATATGTATATAAATAAACCTTTTATAAGCCAGGAGAATAGCTCATGTCTTAGTTTTATCTAAAAGCTGGGGACTCATTTATCTTAGCACCCAGTGAGCAGGAAATCGTGTTTTGAACTTTCCCTGGTGCTTTTTGTCTTCTGAATGTTTTTAAAGATCACTTGAAGTGTCAGAGAAGGATTCACTCCAAACACTTGTGTCCTGCCACTTTCAGGATCTGTGCTGGTACTTGTTCAGATTGGAGGTATTTTTTTCTTCTTCTTTGGGTGGCTGTTAATTTTTAGATAGAGAAACATGAAAGAAACTTTGGTATGATTTCATGCGCAAAATAGGCATTTAGTAAGTATGTTGTTGGCGGTAATGATCCTGCTGTTTAAGAAGTCAGTGGGAATGAAAGTCCTAGGATTTGATCAAGATGGGGATGCAGCAGCAATTGGATTTTGCCAAAGTAGGAAGTTTCCAACTTCTTTATTGTCCCAAGAGTGGCCACCATCCCCCTCCTCTCCTGTCTTCCTCCTTCCCTGCCTTCTGCCCCTCCAGCTCTCCCCAGCCTCTATTTTTTCTTTCATGATTTCTCATCATAACTTTAATAGCTCTGTTTGTTCTTGATGCTACTCTTCTAATAGAGTATAAAATTTTATTATGCGCGGGTGAGCCGCCAGGCCCCACGAGCCACGCAGCAAGATGATGACGTAACAGGAGAGTGACACAAGGGAGAGCCAAGACGAGATGCGCCGAAAAACCAGGAACTAAGGTGGCACAAGCGGTAGGACACCTCTCTCCCACATCGGAGGTTCGAGGCTTGAATCCCAGTGAAGACAGGAGGAGAAGGAGGAGAAGAGAGGGCAGGAAACAGACAGTTGCCCAGTGAATGGAAACAGAAACAGCAAAAACGGGGCAAGGGGGAGTAAAAATGGATAAAAGTAAATAAATAAATTCTTAAAAAATGTATAGGGGAGGAAGATACAGACTAGACGATGCTCTTTCGTGATTTGTTAACAAATGTTTCACAACAATGCAGGTGTTTGTGTGTGGGGGGGTGATGTGTGGGAGCCCTGTGTGATGTTATGCATGTTTGTTTTGTAAGTTCACGATGTTTACTGAACACTTACAGTTTATGTATGTTCATGTATGAATGATATGCTTCAATAAATTGTTTAAAAAAAAATCAACTTAAAAAAAATTTTTATTATGTACCCCAGGAAGGCCTGCTAAATGCACATGATTTTCTTTTCATGGGCTTTTAAAATCCTGTTTCTTCTTTTGGGGGAAGGACAACAGTATATTATTAAGAGGCTGAACTTTAAATTTTGGACTCAATTAAAAATAAAACCTCCATAGTGACTCAGAAATGGCAACATGATGCTTTCTCTTAGAAGCAGGGTTTTGGTTATTGAAATTTAACCAACAACAAGTATGTGCTGAGTGCCTTCTGTGCATAGGCACCCTGGCCGGTGGCACTGCAGGGAGCCTGCAGTCCAGTACAGCAGACAGGCACATGAGCAGGTCCCAGCAAGAGTGTGCTGAGTGCGGCGATGCTGGCCAAGGAGGAAGGGCGGCATGCTTTTTGGCTAGAGGGAGCTGACTGTGGCTTTTTCCACTTTCTTTTGTCTTAAAAAAAGAATGGAGTCTGTCTGGCCCTCAGCTTGGAAAGTTTCAGTGTAGTAGAAATTTGGCATTATATGCCGTTTTGTCACTGGTGATGTTTTAAAAAAAGTGAGGCACATCCTTTGGAATGATTTATTTAAAATACTAGAAACATTCCATGATGTTTTTTCCCCCTGAATTATGTTAATTCTGTGATGAACAAAATAAATTCAACTCTGTCAACATTTTCTTTTTTTAGGAGGTACTGGGCATTGAACCTGGGACCTCATACATGGGAAGCAGACGCTCAACCGCTGAGCTACACCTGCTCCCCTGTCAGCATTTTCAAATAACCTTTTTACTTTAGAATAGCTTTAGCCTTACAGGAAAATAGCAAGTGTGGTACAGAGAGCTCTCCTATACCTTGCACCCAGTTTGCCCTTCTGTTAACATCTTCCATTGGTGTGGTACATTTGTCACATGTACCGTGCCATAATGAACCGAAGTTGATATCTTATTATTCATCACAGTCCCTGCTTTATTGAGTGCCTTGGTTTCCCCCTAATGTTCTTTTCCTCTCCTGGGATCCCATCCAGGATCCCACAAGACATTTAGTCGTCATCATGTCTTCTTCGGCTCCTCTTGGCTGTGACGGTTTCTCAGGCTCCCGTTGTTTGTGATGACCTTGACAGTTTTGATGAGAACAGGTTACATATTTCGCAGACTTTCCTTCAATTTGGGTTTGCCTGCTGTTTTTCTCATGGTTAGGCTGGGGTTATGGGCTTTGGGGAGGAAGACCCCAGAGGCAAAGTACCCTCCTCCTTGCCGTCTCAAGGCTCCATCTCCAGGCACACGCTGCCACCACCTTGCCGTTGACCTAGCCACCTGGCTCAGGTGGTGTTGGCCGGGTCTCCCCCGTGGAGCTGCCTTAGCCCCCGTTTCCATACTGTGCTCTCGGGAAGGAAGCCGTTTTTAAGGGGCGGGGAGTTATGCTCCACCTCTTGAGGACAAAGTATCTAAATAAATTACATGGAATGCTTCTGCGTGGGAGATTTGTCTCTTCTCCCCATTTATTTATTTATTCAATTACTTATGTCAGTGTAGACTCCTGGATACTTTATGCTTTAGAATCCAATACTGTGTGTTTGTTTCGTTGCTCGGGGTGTCCCAGCTTTGGCTGTTGGGAGCTTCTTCAGCTGGCTCCTGTGTCCCTTTAACATATCCCATGGTTTTGTGCGTTGGTTTGTTTTCTTAAAAGCACTTCCTTACTTTCTGGCACTGCAAGATGCTCCAGGCTTGTCTTGGGAATTCCCTGCCCTAGCCCCAGGTTCCACCGTCCCTCCAAGGAGCTCTGGCTCCCTGTAATAGAGAGCAGCATTAGAAGCCAAGCTGTGGGCACGGGGTGCCGTTGCCCCAGGCCCACTCAGAGCACCAAGCCGGGCGTGCTCGCACATCTAGACTTTGGCATCTGCCTGCGCTGCGAGTTCACGCTGAGGTCTCCACTGGTGATCTGGGGCCTGGTCATTCTGGCCCCCTCCCCTTCCTTATCTGAAACCTCTTCCTCCACCAGTAAGAAACTTGGCTCCCGCCACCCTCCATTCATTTACTTAATTGTTCCATTGCAGTGTTCATTTATGGTGGTCTCAGAGTCGTTAACCGTAACCCCATGGGAAGGAACTTCACCAGGGGGAACACATGCTCCTGTACCGCGCCTGTTGGCTCCAGTCTTACCGTCTCCGCTGCCTCCGCTCATTTCCAAACTTACTTGGGTCAGCACCTTTCCCCCCACCCTCTTCTATAAGAGTCCTTTGTCACAGTCTGCATTCCACCATGGGTGGTTTTTTTTTTAATTTGATTTTTTTATTTGCATATGTTAGGGTCTACTCTTTGTGCTGTAAGGTTCTATGGGCTTTGACAAATAGATTGACAACCCTGAAAAATCTCCTGCTTTAACTATTTAACCCAACCCCTCCCCAAACCACTGGCAACCACTGATCTGTTTTCTGTTTCTATGGTTTCTCTTTTCGAGAAGGTCCTATACATGGATTCACGCAATACATAGCCTTTTCAGACTGGCTTCTTGCACTTAGCAATATATCCTTAAGACTCATCCATGTTGTCCCATGGATTGTTTCATTCCTTTTTATAGCTGAATTGTATTCCATTGTATGTATGTACCTCAGTTTGTTTATCCATTCACCTATTGAAAGACATCCCGGTTGCTTCCAGTTTTGGATGATTATAAATAAAGCTGCTATAAATGTTTATGTGCAGGTTTTGTGTAAACGTAAGTTTTCAAATCAGTCGGGTTAATACGCAGGAGCACAGTTGCTTGATTGAGTGATAAGATTATGCCAGCTTTATGAGAATCTGCCCAACTGTCTCCCAAAGCACCTGCACCACTTTGCATTCCTATCAACAATGAATGAGTTCCACTACCTGGACAGCAGTTGGCATATTGCCCGCCTGGGGGATTTTAGCCGTGCTAATAGGTGTGTGGAGGTATCTCCTTGTTGCTTGAATTTGCATTTCCCTAATGACAAATACTGTTGAGCATCTTTTCATATGCTTATTTGCCATCTGTTCTTCTTCTTTGGTGAGGTTTCTGTTCAGCTCTTTTGACCTTTTTTTTTTTTTTTTTTTTCGAGTTTTTTGTTTTCTTACCGTTGAGTTTTCAGAATTCTTTTTAAATTCTGTATGCAAGTCCTTTATTAGATCTGTGATTTGGAAATGTTTTCTCCTAGTGTGTGACTTGTCTTTCCATTTCCCTAGCAGAGCGTAAGTTTTTAAACATTAATGAAGTCTGCCATCAGTTTTTCCTTCCACAGATCATGCTTTCAGTATTGTATCCAACAGCGCATCTTCACACCAGTGGTCTCACAGGTTTCCTCCTCTGTTCCTTCTGGGAGTTTTATAGTTTTGCATTTTACGTTTAGTTCATGGTCCATCTTGAATCACTTTTAGTGTAAAGTGTGAGGGCTGCATCTAGGTCGATCGTTCCAGCACCCTTTGTGGAAAGAGGGCCTCTCTGCATTGAGCTGCCGTTGTCCCTTGATCAGTCCTGCTGGCGTTTCTGAGTGGATGGCCGTTTCCTGTCTCCGTATCTGAAACTCCCTTTCCGCTTGTCTCACAGCAAGACCCCTGGTGCACGCCCTGCCTTTAAGAACCACCGTCAACAACGGCACCGTGTTACCAAAGAAGCCAAGTGGCTCTCTCCCGTCCCCCTCCGGGGCCAGGAAAGAAGCTGCTGCCCCGGCAACCAAAAGGTAAGCTGGGCGTGCCGTCCATGAATTCTAGAAGCTGTTCCATCGTGGCTTTTAAAATGAGTGTTTGGTCTTTTTTTTATATGACACTTTATAGTTACTGGTCTGAGTCAAAGCTTATAAAAGTACTGTATTTTGTGTGTGATATATAAATTTATTATTCTGACTTTTAAAGATGTCTTGGAATCTTCCTGATTAAAGCCACGGTGTACCATTTTGTGTTTTTACTTAAAGTTCACTTTTGGGGAAAAAAAAGAAGTATAATCTATATAAAGATGAATTTGCTGTTCCCAAGTCTATACTTGGAATAGGACAAAATCCAGATTGCTGTGCCAGCCTTAGATTTTCACCTGTAAAATCTGGATGAGTTCGTTCTTTTACCTTGCACCTAAGAGTGACGTTCCAGCTATTGATGTTGTCTGCCAGAAAGATCATACTTTGCTTTTCACTTTTCTTTTATTTCATAATTGCCATATTAAAATTTTATATGCCAGCCACTTTTCTACATTTTGAGGCCCTGGAAAATTAAAAGTCTGGTTGTTATATTAATTCTCCTACAACTCTGCCTCGTGGGCCTGTCATAAGAATGCAGCAGAACTCGCAGGGTTCACTGAAATACCGACTGCCCCCTGCGCCCCAGGATGTGGGGTACAAGGAAGCTGGAGGAGGCGGCACTGGGGCTGATGCCCTCTTGTGACCTTTTTACCCTTGAAATCTGTAGTGTGTATGCCTAATGCCTGTCCTTCACCAAGCACATTTTCATTGTTTCATCAGATAAGAGTTTCGTGTGCTTAATTTTTTGTGAACTTTAAGAAGGTTGGTTTTATAGGGTGTTTTAGAACTTTAAAATGAAATTCTTGACCTCATTTCCTATCTATTTTAACACTTGTTCAAATCATTTGTATTTGTAATTACTATGAAATGATCTTTTGGATTCTAATTGCCAGCATTAGGTTTAGGCTCTCTTTACTTAACTAGGTGTTATAAGATTGACTTTTTTCAAAAAGCAAATAGTTTATGAAAAAAAAATTAGATTCTTTCCCTTTATTCTTGAAGAAAATAGAACTGTATAATTTATACTTCTTTACGTATTCAGAATTTGAGTAAAAGAAACAAACTTTTTTCAGAGCAAGAAATAAAAGTAAAAATCCAAAAAGTAGCTATAATGCCTAGCTTTCAGTTCTTTGCTGCTTCTTAAGAGCTCATGCCAAGCTTTCTGCCCTTGGATTTTGGAGGCGCCTCTACATCTGAGCCCAGGTACCTTTGAGGTAGTGCCTTTCACCTCGCAGACCACGGACAGTCTGCTTAGACCTCATGGGACTAACTGGCAGGATGGCTAGCGTTCCCAGCAAATCGCATCTTGAGTTCTGGATATGTGAAACATTTCTCCAGGGCAGGGAGGCTGGAGGGCGGCCCTCGTCAGGTATGGCTGCAGAGTCTAAGTGACGCTTTTCCACAGGGTGTGAGAAAGACAGGGAGGCGTTACTGGGCACCTCACTCCCTCCTTAGATCAGGGATGGTGGTAGAAATTGTTTTCTGATGATAGAAGCCTACTAAGTGCCAGATTTTTTATATCATTATGTCTAGTCCTCAGATCGGCCTTCCAAGGTAGATATTATTATCCATGTTTTGCCAATGAGAAAATTGGGGCTCAGAGAAGTGAAGTAGCTTGCCCAAGGGTCCCCTGGCTGGAGAGTGGGGTCCCTGGGCTCAAACCAGGTGTTGTCTGGCCCCAAAGCCCGTGCTCTTTCCACCACGCTGGGCTCCTTCCCGGGAAGATGTCCAGGCCAGCCCTGGAGTCTTCTCACCGTGTGCGCTCCATGTAATTACTGTTTGGAGACCGACCCTCTTTGTGCTCTATCCTGCCTGTAGACTATGTGTTAGAATCCACGAGGTTCTGAGATACCTCCAAGAGTGTGGACAGGAGCAGGGGGCTCTAGCGAGTGGCGTCAGAACTGCCCACTCCTAGCCAGCTGGGGGCGCCTCTGAGGACAGGACCAGGCCTGGGCCGCATGCAGAGCCCTGGTCTCTACGTCTGTGCGGCCCCAGGTGTGGAAGCATTCACTCTGCACAATATGGCAGGGAGGGAGGCGGGGAGGCAGAATAGATGGAAGAATGGATGGACGGAAGGATGGAAGGAAGGGGGAAGAAATCCTAGTAGTGGCCATCATGTTCTCTCTCTGTATATGTGTTTGTGTTAGTATTTAGATGCTAGCCTTCCTCCCATAGTAGTCTAAGGCCTCAGTAGACTTTTCTTTTTAACTTACAAAATAAGGGATGTGACTCATCTGAGAAGCTATTGTGAGCACACAGCTGCCAACTAGAAAGACACGATTTTCTAGACTGAGTGTCCAGGACGCTTGGTTTTTAGTGTAGAGGTGTTCATGTATTCATTTATTAATTACTTCTCATTATTTGTTATTCATTCATTCGTTCGTTTGTTTATTATTCATTTATTTTGTTTTCTCTGGCTTTATGGGCTTCCATGGCTGTGAGTTCTCATTCGTTTGGATGTTGGAAACCTCAGTGTCTAATTGGTACTCTGTGGGAAGGTTCCTATAGATCTCTCATTAGCAGAGAATTTTGAAAACAGAAAGAAGCAAGCTGGGCATTTGGACTATTACAACTAAAATAACTCCCATACCATTTCAAATATGTTTACAATCGTAGGAATTTTTCTGTAATCAGAGTTTGGAATTAGCCAAGTTGGGCACGTGGATAGGTAAATGTTTGTCTGCTTTTCTCCAGTGTTTTTCAACCTAGTGCTTAAGGGAAAAAAAATCACGTTTGGAAACAGTCCAACAGCCAGGGGTTTGCTTTGTGTTGCCAATTAAGGCTTCGATTGGGGCCCCGATTTGGAATCCTTGGGAAAAAGCGTTGTTTCCAGTAGTCAAGGAAAAAGAAAATCCAGGGAAGACGTGGCAGGTCGTACCTTCTCAGTAGGGGAGAGAAACAGTGTTTCCACTGGCTCAGAAAAGAGCCGCTCACTCAGCGCCCCAGCTGGTCCCCAGAGCACTACAATGGGGCCGAGCTCTGAGGCTAGGGTTCAAAAGAGCAAGACTGGCACAAAAAGAGGGCGTGCGTTTTAGACGTGGCCGGCAAGTATCTGCTGCTTCCAAACAGCCAGTCGTCCTTCAGAGAAATAGTTCCACTCATTAGAAACACGGCGTCGGAGGCCACATACATGCACGAATTAAAGAGGAGAAAGCAAAACCCGATTTTCCTGGATTTTTAACATTTCTAATTTGTTTCTCTATCATTAACTCCGGTGTTCAGCTCATGTTTTTGTCAGTAACAAAATGGAGCTGAAATACTGTATTGCCGAATAGAGGAAGACAGATTAATCAGAAGTGATTGAGTTCTCCCTCTGACTCAGGTATTTGGCTTTGTAGGTTGAGAAAACGTCTTTGGTTTTGTCAGAGTCTCTGAGACCACGAGCCTTCCTAGGAAATGGTGCAGCTGTTGTCGCAGAGACGTGTTTTCCAGTGGTGAAAGCTGGGAACGTTCATTAACCTAATTTTTGAAGTAGGTGATCTTAGTCTGTGAGAATTATCTCATCGTTCACAGGAGAAAAGTCAGGTCAGTCCTGCTTTCCTCTGCAAGCTCCGGTACCCAGCACGGGCCCAGTGAGGTGGCCCGTGCCCGACAAGCATTTCTTGAGTGAATAATTGTTTTAATCTAGTGTTAGTCACCACTGCTGTCATTACAGAGGAAATCATCAGAAAATATCTGGCCATGCATAAGAGCTATCT